>JAFJMP010000048.1:0-17500 GCA_029692085.1 Gymnothorax javanicus | reverse complement strand
GGCTCCCCCTCCATCGTGTGAATACGAGGCGGTGTGGACACGGATGAGTCCCGACTGCCTCGATTGGAGCTGCATTAAAATAGTCTGCAGAGATCACTCTTCATTGTACTTTTATTAGTGTTACTCCATGACATTTTATTGGATGCCACACAAAACGAGCAGCCACTCATCACTTTCCCGAAGGAGATCTTCTCTGTGCCGAAAGTTCCTCTCACGTTGGACAGAAGCTTATTCCTCTAACAATAGAAGATCTGCCATTGTCAAAATGTGATCATGGTCAAAGTGTCCGAAGGCCTATATATACTGAGCAACAAAAGAAACGCAAGTTAGCTGGTTAGGTAATGTACTCTTATGGTGACTCAGTCAAAGTGACCACAAAATAAAGAAAAGTTTGATGAAACGAGTGTAAATGCGCACGCGCTAGTAATAAATTTGATTTTCAAAAATAATTACGTGCAAACTTACAACCCCAATTCCGAAATAGTTGGGACAAAGTGTAAATTGTGAATAAAATCAAAACGCAATGACTTTCAAATCACACCAGCCAGTATTTTATTCACAATAGAACAGAGATAACAGAGCAAATGTTGAAAATGAGAAATTTTGCAATTTTATACACAAAATGAGCTCAGTTCAAATTTGATGGCTGCTACAGGTCTCAAAAAAAGTTGGGACAGGGGCCTGTTTACCATGGTGTAGCATCCCCTCTTCTTTTTAACACAGAGTGGAGGCGTCTGGGCATTGAGGAGACAAGTTTCATTGGAGACATTGGAATTTGAGCTCACTCTTGTTTAATACAGGCTTCCAGCTGCTGGAGAGTTTTGGGTCACCTTTGATGGACTTAGTTAAATTACGGGCTAAATGTTCTCAATCGGTGAAAGATCAGGACTGCAGGCAGGCCAGTTCAGCACACGGACTCTTCTACTACGAAGCCATGCTGTTGTAATAGCTGCAGTATGTGGTTTTGCATTGTCCTGCTGAAATACACAAGGACTTCCCTGGAATAGATGTCGTCTGGAGGGGAGCATATGTTGCTCTAAAACCTTTACATACCTTTCAGCATTCATGGTGCTTTTTAAAACATGCAAGTTTCCCACACCATATGCACTAATGCATCCCCATACCATCAGAGATGCTGGCTTTTGAACTGAATGCTGATAACAGGAAGGATGGTCTTTCTCCTCTTTAGTCTGGAGGACACAACGCCCATGATTTCCGACAAGAATGTCAAATTTGGACTCGTCTAACCACAGGACACTTTGCTGCAGTCCATTTTAAATGAGCTTTGGCCCACAGAACACGGCAGCGCTTCTGGATCATGTTCAACAATGGTTTCCTTTTTGCATGATAGAGTTTTAGGTGGCATCTGTGGATGGCACGACAGACTGTGTTTACAGACAGTGGTTTCTTGAAGTATTCCTGGGCCCATTTAGTAATGTCAATGACAGAATCATGCCGGTGAGTGATGCAGTGGCGTCAGAGGGCCCGAAGATCACGGACATCCAGTAAAGGTCTTTGGCCTTGTCCCTCACGCAGAGGTTTTTCCAGTTTTTCTGAATCTTAATGATGTCATGCACTGTCGATGATGAGACCTTCAACGCCTTTGCAATTTGACGTTGAGGAACATTGTTTTTAAAGTATTCCACAATTTTTTCACGCAAGCCTTCACAGGTTGGAGAGCCTCTGGCCATCTTTACTTCTGAGAGACTCAGCCTCTCTAAGACATCCGTTTTATAGGCATTCATAATAATAATAATAATAATAATAATAGATTTTATTTGTAACACACTTTTCATTCATGGAATCTCAGAGTGCTACCGCAAAAAAAAAAGAAAAAGACAGGATTACTAAAAAATAAAAACAAATAACATAACATCAACAATTATTAGCTAGCTTAAAAAGATGCGTTTTCAGTTTAGCCTTAAAAGCGTCTAGGCTCTGTGTTTCTCTCAGCTCCACAGGGAGGCTGTTCCAAAGCCGCGGTGCAGCAGAGCTGAAGGCTCTATCTCCCATGTTTCGGAGCTTAGTGGTCGACACATGAAGGAGGAGGCTGCTGGATGACCTGAGGGTGCGGGTGGAGAGGGCGTGGGTGGAGTGGGTGCGGGTGGAGTGGATGCGGGTGAAGAGGGCGCGGGTGGAGAGGGTGTGGGTGGAGTGGGCGCGGGTGGAGAGGGCGCGGGTGGGGTGGGCGCGGGTGGAGTGGGCGCGGGTGGAGAGGATTCGGGTGGGGGTGGAGTGGGTGCGGGTAGAGAGGGCGCAGGTGGAGTGGGTGGGGGTGGAGCGGGTGCTAGTGGAGAGGGCGCGGGTGGAGAGGGTGCGGGTGGAGTGGGCACGGGTGGAGAGGGTTCCGGTGGAGCGGGCGCGGGTGTAGAGGGTTCCCATGGAGCGGGCGCGGGTGTAGAGGGTTCCCGTGGAGCGGGCGCGGGTGGAGAGGGTGCGGGTGGACAGGGTTCGGGTGGAGTGGATGCGGGTGGAGAGGGTTTGGGTGGAGTGGGCGTGGGCGGAGAGGGTTCAGGTGGAGTGGATGCGGGTGGAGTGGGCGCGGGTGGAGAGGGCGCGGGTGGAGAGGGCGCTGGTGGAGGGATGCGAGTGGAGGGGGCGCGGTGGAGAGGGCGCGGGTGGAGTGGATGCGGGTGGAGGGGGCGGGTGGAGAGGGCGCTGGTGGAGTGGATGCGAGTGGAGTGGGCGCGGGTGGAGTGGGCGCGGGTGGAGAGGACGCGGGTGGAGCGGATGCGGGTGGACTGGGTGCGGGTGGAGAGGGCGCGGGTGGAGTGGATGCGGGTGGAGTGGGTGTGGGTGGAGGTTTGCTGCAGGATTAATTCCTGCAGGTATGGAGGGGCGTGTCCAGTGATGCATTTGTGGGTGAGGAGCAGGATTTTATAACTGATCCAGGCAGAAACAGGAAGCCAGTGCAGTGAGTGCAGAATAGGTGTGATGTGGTCATACTTCCTCGCTCGCATTAGGATTCTAGCTGCACTGTTCTGGATGTATTGCAGCCTTTGTATCTCCTTGGCAGGAACCCCATAAAAGAGTCCGTTGCAGTAGTCCACCCTTGAGGAGATAAAGGCCTGGACAAGTTTTTCTGCGTCAGACCAGTTAGGAGAGGACGGAGTTTGGATATATTTCGAAGGTGATGAAATGAAGTTTTACACAATGCTTGATGTGGTCAGAAAAGGTTAGCTGAGGGTCGAACCGGACGCCGAGGTTTGTGACTGAGGCAGAGGAGAGGTTTATGACCTGACTGTCAAAAGTGATTTGTGATATGGATGAAGAGCGGATCTGGTGAGGTGTGCCAATAAGTATTGCCTTGGTTTTCTTGCCGTTTAGTTGGAAGTTTTTCTTTATCCATGCCTTTATCACCTCACGGGATTTCGTGACACGTTCCAGGGTTGCTGATGGACTTGGGGCAATCATGTGACACACCTGATGCCAGCTCACTTAATTACTTGTTAATATTCTTTCAGATGATTCTTATATATTAATTGCTTTTTCAGCCCTTTTTTGCCTGTGTCCCAACCTTTTTGAGACCTAATGCAGCCAGAAAATTTGAAATAAGCTCATTTTGTGGATAAAAATGCAAAATGTCTCAGTTTCAACATTTGAAATGTTATCTATGTTCTATTGTAAGTAACATATTGGCTCATGTGATCTGAAAGTCATTGCATTTTGATTTTATTCACAATTTACACTTCGTCCCAACTATTTCAGAATTAGGGTTGTATTTTCCAGTCTGCCTTTAATTAACTTGCTTTCTTTTGTTGTTCAGTATATATCTGACCGGATGAGCATCTGACATACCCCACTGCATATCTGCCAAGCCGCGCATTGTGCTTAATCAAATTGATTGTAATTGTCAGCCATCTGGCCTAACAAGCAGGTTGTCTCAAAACATAACTTTAATTTCTCAACACAGGTCTCTAATTCATGTATTCATTTATTAATTTAGCCTATTTATTCATTTTATTAATAAGACTAACTAAAGCATGACGTCCACATCGCTGCTTATGGTTTATTAATCATTTTGACTGCTGCACTCCTTCCTGCATGTTGTATTCTGGTTTCAAATCTGCGTACTGTAACACGTTGGCTTGCAACTTGCAGACTAGCTCGTTGTCACTGACCATAAAAAAAAAAGCTGGGCAATCAGACCGGCAGTACTAGAAGATTCAGCTTTATTCATTTTAGTGTGGACCATACCATACCTGGCCACAACGGCACACTAACCTAATCATACATGAAGATTAGAGAGAAAAACAAGACTAGGTGCAACCTAGTATACGGCTGGGCCGCCAAGTGCTGTATGAGAATGTGCGCCCAAGAAGAGGGTGATAAATGAGGCAAAGCTCATTCAGTTATATGAAGTGCAAGTTTAGTAATGAGCTGGAGCTGATAAATTATTTACAAAGTGGGTGAGGAGAGAGGGAGAGTGTGAAAGCGTGTTTACATGAAGCGTTATTCGATATTGGTGATGGTTGAATATGGTTTACTATGGTACAAAGAAATTGAAATGCACTTAATTTAAATGAATTGATTACCTATTGAAAGCTCTTGAAAAGGCCTTGTAGTTGACATCAAGAACATGAGAATTGGCAGAGAAATAAAGTTTTGAAATTTTATAGTGCCCCCAATAGCGAATTGTTTGGTATTTATTTCAGTCGCTGCGGACAAAGAAAAAAAAAAAAAGGGTGTTGCAAAGTGAGCAATTTAGGTCAATTTTACCTCAAATATGGTAGACAGTCAAAAAAATGATATAAGCAATGTTTAAAAAAATGCAGTAAAATACAAGAATTCAGGAAAGAAAGCATGAATGATTTTCATAGGCCACAGTTACAACCTGACCAAGTATTGCACTTTGTCACATAGCTCATATGATAACAAAGGTGTATAAAGTACTGGGAAAAAAAGTTACGAAAAACTAAAAGTACCATTACTGAAAGTTACTTTGGTAAAAGTTGAAGTCACCCAAAAGAAAATAATTTGAGTAAAAGTCTTAAAGTTGCTCACAAGTATCTTGTGAAAAAATATAATTAAGTATCAAAAGTGCAAGTATTGTTCATAGCAAGCATAGAAAGAAGCAAAGCAACCACGCATTGTTCTCTCCTTGTGCTCTTTAATTAATTTTCAGGTGAATGAAAGATACAGTATTTAAAAAACAAACTGACAGTCTCTCCTTTACACATTTATTCTTCTTCTTTGAGTTTACTGGCGGATAAAAAAACCAAAATAATTGACTGTAATTAATAGAATTACATGGTATCAATAACATGTTGAATTTTTGCTTCAGAATACTGCATATTCTGAACTTCTAATTGGGATATCATATAGTTTTTATTATTGTTATTTTTTTAACTGCTATGGGCAAGTATGTTGCGCAGTTTGCACATCAAGCTTAGCTGAGGAGTTAAATTAAGGCAAGTCCTGAAAAACAGGTATTGGAGTGAACTCGTCCATATTCTAAGAGCTCGGCTTGCTTGTGAATATTCAATAACTGATCCGGGTGTGCCATCTAGTGATATAATAGTGTAACTGCGTGCATAAATTTGCAGCTCCATGTCCGTTGGCAAACACATCTGCACAAAGCGACTAAGACACCCTGCCGAGCACCGTTGTTCTTCTCGAACACGCCAAATCCAGATAATCCTTACATGATGAATTACATTCATATTTTAATGTGTAACGAGAAACGAAGTGGCCAGTGTCAAACTAACGAAGTGAAAGTGTACTTTTTAATCTTTTAAATGTGGTAGAGTAAAAGCAAAAGTCCCGGTTTAAAAAAAAAAAAAACTCAAAGTTCAAATAGGCCTACTCAAAAAAAAAAAAAAAACTACTTCAGTATTGTAACGAAGTACATGTACACTTCTGTATGATAATGTATCCCAAATCCCTTCATTGTACCCGTTTTCTCTTGTATCGGTTGCGAGATTCAATAGAAAGATTAAGGAAATGATTCTGGTATCGGCAAAGAAATTCAATAGGGAGATGGAGGAATGTAACACATCGTACCAATCTAACGTAATAGAATCTTAACAATGGTCGGAATGTGTTTTTAATTTCCCTATTCAACCTCGCAACCGATACTGTCCTCCATAGTTGTTAACTGTCGAATCGGTTGCGAGATTGAATAGGGAAATTAAAAAAACACATTCCGACCATTGTCATGATTCTTTCACGCTAGATTGGTATGATTTGTTACATTCCTCCATCTCTATGGAATCTCACAACCGGTGCCAAAGAAAATAAGCATGGAGGACTGAAACAAACCGAACCAATCTAGCGTGAAAGAAGATTAGCCTAATAATGGTCGGATTGTGCTCATAATCAAAAATCGAATGGAACTTTTTAAAAGACCGATGCTAGCTAGGGCGCGCAAATGCATCCGCTATATTAACCCTTTTTTAAGGCAAATTTTGGCCCAGATGCATACCCCCATCGACGGATTAATTTTGGGTTTTTACCAAAATATGATTGTTATTCAAAATTAAAACCATAATAAGTTTCCCAGATGTTTTTATGTTTTAATCCTCTCCAGAATCGCTAAAATCGTTTGGATCCAAGTCACTCCCGCTCTCTGGATATTCAAACTCATCGTCAGAGTCATTCAATAAAGCAAAAACTTCATCCACGTTGTATTTACGTTTAGAAACACGGCTAGAATGCCCTATTTGTACTTGCCATGTTCACATGTCCCACAATTTGACCGGGAAGTAGTCTCGTATTTAGCGTTTTTAGGAAATCCCATGCCTCCGGCTAAAAATACAGTGCTGGGTGACCTGAGTTTTCAATTTAAAGAAGACTTTATAAAACACGTTGGTTAAAATGACAAAAATTTGTTTAAATTAAAACCCTGTCCGACTTTCGGACACGTGGACCCTGCTTCAAGAATTTCCGACAGTCGGATGGTTTTCATGATTCATAATTCACTTTTTAACTTTTTTTCACGCCATGAACCTCATGCAAGAGAATAAAACTGGGTAGCTAACTTAATTTGAGCAACACCGATTTTGGACACGTAAACACTGCGAACAAACAAACACCGTAGCCTATTGTAACGTAACTCGTGATGAAATGCCCATGCAAGAGAATAAAGCTGGGTGCCTAATTTTCGAGCAACATCGCGGACCGCAGAAGCCCTAAACAAACAAACACGTACTGTGACTTAACTCATGAAATGCCCCCGTTTTTAAATGGGTGAACTTTTTTCAAGCCATGAATTTCGAATGGTCTGACTTCACCGAGGCACACATTCGTAAGTCAGCAAAGTGAAAATTTCACTTACGTTCTAGGGACAAATCCAAAACCCACCAACGGCAAAGAACTCCGGTCAAATCCAAAATCCAACAACAGTAAAGTAGGTGCTCCGTTTCAATTCCGAAATCCACCAACGGCAGAGTACTCCGTTGCTGCTGCAAAGCGTCAATGGCGACATCCAACACCCATGTAGCGTATTTATAATGCACAGGCCAGTAGTCGGACAGCCAATCGTTGAAGTTCTTCCCCGGCGGCCAGCCAATCGTTGAACTTGATCACTCAGGCAGTCAGTCACTCAGCGACATTCGCGTTTGTAGGGGCCTGGCCGCTGCTCGGCCCAGCCCAAAAACTACAGTTGTTAGAACTACAGGAGGGACCGTTAAAATAATACCAGGGGTCTGAATATTGATTTGTGTAAGGTTTGATACCAAGACACCACTCGGTCTAAATCTCTGCCTTGGCAAGCGCATGGAAATAATTTTTGCGATTGGGTGCGCAGAAGTGCTTGTCGCCCCACAAAATTTTACACCCTCACTACATCTGACCAGGGGCCTCATTTATCATTGTGGATACACCATTTTTTACACCCTTTTCCCCCCGTTTTGTACGTATGCACTTTTCTCCGCCAAATTTAGGATCTATCTCACCCAAACCTGACGGGAAAAAGTGCGGTCATTTATATCCTTTTTGACAATGGCGTACCGTGATTTACACCCTTTTTGAAGAACAGGAGGAATTGGCGACGCAGCTGCTGAGTCAGAGAATTGCAGTGTGCGAGGGAGAGAGGAGCGCGGATTATAGCTTATTTAAAAGAACAATCAAAGCCACGCAATGTCCGGTTTTCCTAATGTAATTGGAGCCATTGACTGCACTCACATCATGATTAGGGCACCATCAATGAATGAATTCGTATATGTGAAACGCAAAAATGTGCATACGATCAATACCCAAATCATATGTGACGCCGACATGCTCATAACGAATGTAGTGGCACGGTGGCCTGGCTCTACACATGATTCATTCACCCTGCCGCACAGCAGTGTGGGGGCGAGACTTGGGGCAGGCACTGCGCATGACGACTGGCTTCTTGGTGAGTGCATGTACACAGTATACTCATTCACTGAAAGCTGCTGCTTATAATCATCAATTCAAGGCTGATACTCACCCCATCGTTGTGACTTACAGGTGATAGTGGCAACTTCCTGAGGGAATGGCTATTAGTTCCCATCCCGGACCCACAGGGTGGCCAGGAAACACAGTATAATGAGGTCCATGCCCGTGCGCGCTGCATCGTGGAGCGCGCCATCGGGGTTCTGAAAGGCCGTTGGCGCTGCCTGGATGCGTCAGGTGGTAGAGGAGCCTACCACCCGACGCATCCAGACAACGCCAACGGCCTTTCGGGAGCCGACAGGATCATCTGGGGCCTCCTGCACAATGTGGCAGTGAGGTGTGGGGTTGCGCTGCCGCCGGGCCTCCCTCCACCCCAGCATGTGGACCCGGACCCACAGCCCCCTCCCCGTCATCAGGGTTTTCAACGGGGACTAAGGGCACGAGCTGCGGTGATGCAGCAGTTGTGAAGCTGCCCCCCCACCTCTCACCCATCATGTTGAGCTAAAGAATGTGTGTATATAGCCTACGAGTTTCTCAGTTTCAGTCTTGCAAAGTTGGGTTTAGTTTTCAGTTTTGCAAGAACCACATATTTCATTCCTCGTACATTTGATTTCCACAAGTTGAGACAGAAATAAATTTATGTATATCAAACACGACATTGTAATTTGTGTCCCTCTATGCAACTGAAACAAAACACACACCTACTGCATTTGACAAAAGATTCGACAAGAAGGTTTTTTTTTTGATTGCCTCTGTAAGACTTGTAACCGCAGCTCTCGGCGGTTTTACGCTTCTTGGTGAGGCCGGGGCTGTGGCTGATTAGATGAGATTGTTTTCATTTCCGGAGGAGAAATTGTTTGGTCCAACATTATGTGTTCATTTCTGTTGTGATTCTCTACGTGTTCTTAGTTATATGTTCTTGTTCCTAAATAAACCACAAGACGAAGTGATCATACAGAATTAGTGCAAATACCTCCCGAAGAGGACTTTTTTCCTCGCCCGCACCTCACTAACAAGCACGTGTTTCTCACTCTCTGAGAAGTTTCGCTTCTTTCCGCGTTTCCCATCCATGCTTCGCCGTCTTCCACTGACGTCACTCCACAAATCCTCAGGGCGCACATGGCTACTTTATATGCATGTGCTCATTTGCATTGACCATATATTGTTTTTTCTGGGCGTGTAGAGGGCGGGATATGGGGCGTGTTCACGTCTGCACTTTTCTTGGGTCCGGTGTGATTTATCAATGGAAATTGCGGAGACCTGTGCGTACACACACTTTGATAGATCTGAAAAGGGTGTAAATATTTTGGGTGTATGCCATTTTTGGCTTTTCGCCGTACGTGAAAATTTAATAGCACTTTTACACCCTTTTTGGTAAATGAGGCCCCAGGATGTTTAAAAAGTCAACAGAGGGACCAAGTCCATTAGAAAATGAGACAGCGGTTGGACGTTGGGGGGAGCTCTTGTGGGAAACCGCAGGCTCACATTGAACCATAGCGGAAGAAGAGGAAGAAAGTTCCGGCCAGTGTGTGCAGGAAGTAAACAGTCAGTCCCGTGGGAAGCACAACACAGTATGGTGAATGTTGGCCGATGGCATTTGGCTGCCCCATTTGCTGGGATGTAACCCGTCCGTTTTAATAAAGGGTGCACGGTTCCAAAACAGGCTAAAATTATCGATAAAACCAAAGCCATGAGTCCTGGTAGCATACTGAAGCCAAGTGTGTATGCTAAGCAGTCTGCTGAAACGGCCACTGCCGCGCTGGAATGTAGGGATAGGACCAGAAATAAAAACTGATTTTCCACAGTTTTTTAAAAAGTTAAAAAGGAGGATAAAATCATTTTTTGTACGCTCCGACTCCCTCCGGTTAGTATCATTAGTCCCAACATGAACTATTAACCGCTTGACAGTGGACGGGAGTGAGGAGAGTAGCCCAGGTAACTTACCCAGGATATCATTAACTGTTGCTCCTGGGAAGCAGCGGGTCGCTACATTAAAGAAGAGAACGTTCCGGATTACGGAATCTCCCACCAGTAAAGTAGTCGGGGAGAAGAGAGGACGAGGCGATGGCAAGCCCGGGGCGAGTGACCGTGCTGGCGGACGCTGCGGCAGGGCAGCGGCATCAGGGCTGAGCGAACGACGTCTCAGGACCTCTACTTCAGGGCTGGGCGAAGAACTCCTCAGCACCGCATCAACAGGGCTGGACTTGCGGTGGCTAATTGCCTCTCTGGACGCTTTCCCGCGGCCGAGTAGCAGCTGGACTTACAGGGGAGGAGGGGGGTGTCGCTTCCTCCTCAACCAGCACGGAAAATCTGTTCTCCAGCTGCAGGTCCCAGACAGGCGGGACACAAGACGAACGCCTCCCGCCGCGTGATCCGACCCAGGGCTCAGCTGGGTTGGGTGTGGAGCTGACGATGGCCCTGGGTCTCGCTCCCAGTTGGATCCAGGGATCCTCCACTCGGGTCGGTGCGGCTTCAGTGGGGAAAGCCAGGGAGTTGCGTTCAGCCGTGCTGGTGACACTCGCAGCAGCGAGAGCTGGAGCAACCAGGGAGTCGATGAGCTGCTCATCTTCCTTAATCTGGTAAAGGATTGAAATTCTTCCCTCCAGCTCCGCAATTTTTTGTGAGAGGCGAACGCAGCTTACACAACCCGGCGGGGAGGTGAGTGGAGCCATATTTTTTTTTATTTTAGCCTGCTGGGCCTTACAGCAACCAGCCAGGCGATGCAATAAATAAAACTTAAATAATAATAAAAACAGATAAAATAAATAAAATGATAAAACAGGTAAAAAAAATACAAGTTAAAATAATAAAATGTCAAAACGATAAAACACTAAAATAATAATAAAAGTAAACATTAAAACAAAATAAAAGATAAATAAAACGCTAAAATAACGATAAAACAATAAAAGTAGACTAAAAGCGCGGGCAGCAGCAAAACCAGACCGCTGAGAGGCAACCGGACGTGAACCGGCTTGCTTGTGAATATTCAAAAACGGATCCGGGTGTGCCATCTAGTGATAAAATAGTTTAACTGCGTGCATAAATTTGCCGCTCCATGTCCGCTGGCATACACACCTGCACAAAGCGGCTAAGACACCCTGCTGAGCACCGCGGTTCTTCTCGAACACGCCACATCCAGATAATCCTTAAATGATGAATTACATTCATATTTTAATTTGTAACGAGTAACGAAGTGGCCAGTGCCAAAGTAACGAAGTGAAAGTATACTTGTTAATCTTTTAAATGTGGTAGAGTAAAAGTAAAAGTCCCGGTTAAAAAAAAAAAAAAAAAAAAAGTGTCTACGTGTCCGAAAGTCGGGCAGGGTTTTAATATAACTCCGTGTCCGACTGTCGATTATTGTTTTTAATTTCTTAAAATCAACTGAATCTCTTAAATATTAAACGTGAATGTTTTCATCAGAGGGCTCAGTTCTTCAAGATGAGTACCGAGAATTTCAATCAATGTTTCTGTTTGAGCCCTGCTGAATAAAGTGAGTCGACATTGGCGCGGGACTTTGTGCATTTATGACGAATTTAGCGACTGTCGAACAGAGATCCTAAAATACTCCGTGTCCGAAAGTCATAAAAGTTCTAATTTTTCGAGTATTCCAGCAATTATTAGACGTACAAACTTGGTCATGTTTGTGTTCGACCTTCATAAAATGCAAATTGATAGCTATCGACTTTTCTTGGTCTTTTTATTCGTCTGTTTTCTTCCGTAGAAGATAGACTTCCGTTGAAGATAGACTTTAGATAGTCTTTATTCGGTCTCTCTTTTGAAAATTAGTCAGATGGATAGAACAGATTCACACTTTATTTCCACACCAGAGATAAAATAGTGCTTGTAGTCAGTGAGCAAATCAATTCCATGACCATTGACATTGGCCGCGTTTCCCAGTTAAGAGCGTTCTTAAGGAGTTAAGAAGGCTCCAAAGAAGAGTTCAGCAAAGAGGGAGCCTTAAGATAAGAGTGTTTCCCAGATGCGTTCTTAGTGCCCTTCTTAACAAGTGTCTTTGTGCCCTTCTTAACTGCCTTCTTAACTGCAGCTCAATTGATCAATCGATGTCTGAGTAACCGATTGTTCCACATACTTACGTGCACATAAATGAAGTTTTGATGTATAAGTGGCGTATAATGTCAAAAATGAACGTGCGTAATGCCATTGCGCATGCAGCAGAATGTCTGAAAACAAACGGACGCAAATAAAGACCACTAACACAGATAAGAAATCAGAAAAATAAGAATGAAAACAAAACGAAATCAAAACATTAAATGAGTGAAATCATATCACATTACACGATACTGTACCTCACGTAATGTCATATTATTTCATTTCATGTTTTCATTCTTACAAAACCCAAAACCAGTGAAGTTGGCACGTTGTGTAAATCGTAAATAAAAACAGAATACAATGATTTGCAAATCCTTTTCAACCTATATTCAATTGAATACACTGCAAAGACAAGTTACTTAATGTTCGAACAGGTAAACTTTGTAATTTTTTGCAAATATTAGCTCATTTGGAATTTGATGCCTGCAACATGTTTCAAAAAAGCTGGCACAAGTGGCAAAAAAGACTGAGAGAGTTGAGGAATGCTCATCAAACACTTATTTGGAACATCCCACAGGTGAACGGGCTAATTGGGAACAGGTGGGTGCCATGATTGGGTATAAAAGCAGCTTCCCTGAAATGCTCAGTCATTCACAAACAAGGATGGGGCGAGGGTCACCACTTAGTGAACAAATGCGTGAGCTGATTGTCGAACAGTTTAAAAACAACATTCCTCAACGAGCTATTGCAAGAAATTTAGGGATTTCATCATCTACGGTCCGTAATATCGTCAAAAGGTTCAGAGAATCTGGAGAAATCACTGCACGTAAGCGACAAGGGCCGAAAACCAACATTGAATGCCCGTGACCTTCGATCCCTCAGGCGGTACTGCATCAAAAACCGACATCAGTGTGTAAAGGACATCACCACATGGGCTCAGGAACACTTCAGAAAACCACTGTCAGTACTACAGTTCGTCGCTACATCTGCAAGTGCAAGTTAAAACTCTACAATGCAAAGCGAAAAGCCATTTATCAACAGCACCCAGAAACACCGCCGCTTCGCTGGGCCCAAGCTCATCTAAGATGGACTGATGCAAAGTGGAAAAGTGTTCTGTGGTCTGACGAGTCCACATTTCAAATTGTTTTTGGAAACTGTGGACGTCGTGTCCTCCGGACCAAAGAGGAAAAGAACCATCCGGACTGTTATAGGCGCAAAGTTCAAAAGCCAGCATCTGTGATGGTATGGGGGTGTATTAGTGCCCAAGGCATGGGCAACTTACTCATATGTGAAGGCACCATTAATGCTGAAAGGTACATACAGGTTTTGGAGCAACATATGTTGCCATCCAAGCAACGTCTTTTTTCATGGACGCCCCTGCTTATTTCAGCAAGACAATGCCAAGCCACATTCTGCACGTGTTACAACAGCATGGCTCCGTAGTAAAAGAGTGCGGGTACTAGACTGGCCTGCCTGTAGTCCAGACCTGTCTCCCATTGAAAATGTGTGGCGCATTATGAAGCGTAAAATACGACAACGGAGACCCCGGACTGTTGAACAACTTAAGCTGTACATCAAGCAAGAATGGGAAAGAGTTCCACCTGAAAAGCTTCAAAAATTGGTCTCCTCAGTTTCCAAACGTTTACTGAGTGTCGTTAAAAGGAAAGGTGATGTAACACAGTGGTAAAAAGGCCCCTGTGCCAACTTTTTTTTGCAATGTGTTGCTGCCTTTAAATTCTAAGTTAATGATTATTTGCAAAAAAAAAATTAAGTTTCTCAGTTTGAACATTAAACATCTTGTCTTTGCAGTGTATTCAATTGAATATAAGTTGAAAAGGATTTGCAAATCATTGTATTCTGTTTTTATCTACGATTTACATAACGTGCCAACTTCACTGGTTTTGGGTTTTGTATTTTTCTGATATAATTCTGCATATACTTATGCAGTTTACTTTGTAACTCTTAGGGATAGCAGCAAAGGTTATAGGCTTTGCTGCTATCCCTAAGAGTAACAGCTGATATGATGCTTGCTGCACTGCATGGTGGCAGGGGGCTTATTTTATTTCTTGTTTTTTATTATTATTTGGTGGTGGTGTTTGGGGGGGTGGGTGGTGTACAAGTGCTCAGTGGACTGGTTGGTGACTGCAAGGTGAAAGGGTGGGGAAGTGGGGATGTCCGAAATCAGAACAGGTTGATGAGCTCCTGTCTGACCTGGAGACCGGCTTGGTGGAAAGCTGCTCGGGGCTCATGGTGGGGTGGTGGTGGTGGGTCATCATTGTTCTCCAGGAAATATTAGGGAAAATATTAGAGAAATACTATAAAATATTGCAACACATGGAACCATAGAAGAGAGATGTAAGTTTTCCCTCATTTTAAATGCTTAATGGGTAGTAGGGGTGCATGAAAGAAAGGGGGGGGGGGGAAATAAGGACGAACCGTCCAAGACTTCGGCCAATTGCTGGAAATATGTGGAAATATGTTGATGATACCACCGTGTCCGATGTTGTGGTAAAGGGCAGCCGTACTAATGCTCAGGGCATAGTAGATCAAGTAGCAAAACCGTCACAATGTAATAGATTCAAACTAAATAGTGAGAAATGTAAAGAAATGTGAATCTCCTTTACAAAAAGTAAGCCAGAGTTTGAGCCACTACTAGCAAATGGCAAAGAGATAGAGGCAGTCAGCTCAGCAAAATTACTAGGTGTAGTCATAAGCGATAACTTATCCTGGAATGAACACATATCAGAAGTCACAAAGAAAGCTGCTAAGAGAGTTCCAGAAATGATGTAAACAGGGCCATAGATGATATTAATATGCTATTTCAAAAGGCAGCCATTAAAGCTGACCTTAAACAAAAAAAAGGAAGCCTGTTAAAAGGCAAAACACAGAAAAATGGTTTGATCAAGAGTGCAAGACGATCGGAGAGGACCAGAGAAAAATAGCAAATGGAAAACATCAGCAACCAAACAACCCAGCCCTGCGCATGTGGTATAACCCAATTTTCAGCAGATGCAAACGTACAATTAGGAACAAAAGACATAATTATACCCACATGAAACTTGAAGATATTGAGAATGCCATGAATCAGAATCAATTCTGGTATATGTGGAACAAATTCAACACAAAGCAACCACAAGCACTACCTATCCAAAACGGTGACATCTGGAGAGCACATTTTGAAAATCTGTACAAAGACATTCCAATAAATCAAATTAACTCAGATCAATGCATCATGAAAGAAAAAGTCCAAACATTAGAGGAAACAATTAGAGAGAACCAAAACCCCCTTGATTTCCCAATTACTTGGGAAGAACTGATCACACAAACGAACACTTTTCAGCCAAGGAAAGCTTGTGGTCCAGACAGCATTAAAAACGAAATGCTTAAATGCAGCACCCCACATATGCAAGGAGCAGTGTTGAAATTGTTCAACATCGTTCTACAGTCAGGACCAGTTCATAAGAGTTGGGACAAATCAGACCCTCGCAACTGCCGTGGCATCTGTGTCAGCAGCTGCCTGGGAAAATTATTCTGTAGTATTCTCAACCAAACAACGCTAGATTTCTTAGAACAACACTCTAGAGTAAAAACCAAATTGGTTTCCTCCCAAAACACCACATGACTGACCATGTATATGTCCTTCGCACTTTAATTTACAAACATGTACACCAAACAAAAAATGGTAAGATATTCACTTGCTTGATTGATTTCAGGAAAGCTTGAGACTCTATCTGGCATGAGGGGCTCTATTACAGACTCCTACATTGTGGTATAGGGGGCAAAATATATGATCTGGTTAAATCAATGTATTTAGAAAATAGATGTGCTGTTAAAAATGGAGACAAACGAACCAAATTCTTCACCCAGAGAAGAGGCGTCCGTCAGGGCTGCAATTTCAGTCCAACTCTGTTCAATATCTATATAAATGAACTTGCTGTTCAGTTGGACCAATGTGCTGCTCCTGGCCTCTCCCTCCTAGATCGAGAGGTGAAGTGTCTGTTCTACGCCGATGACCTTGTCCTGCTCTCTCCTACTGAACAGGGACTGCAGCAACAGCTGGAAATAGTGTAAAAATATTGTCTAAACTGGGCCCTGGTAGTAAATATGAAGAAAACTAATATTATGATATTTCAAAAATACCCCAGATGCCAAGGAAATAAACACCAGTTCACCATAAATAACCAGATCATTGAACACAGTATGAGTTATACCTACCTCGGTCTAACCATAACAGCATCAGGAAGTTTCAACATGGCAGTGAATGCACTAAAAGAAAAAGCCCGAGGAGCTCTAAATGCAATCATAAGAAAATTTTATAATTTCCAAATTCCTGTAAAAATCTGGCTTACAATATTTGACAGTGTCATCCAGCCCATTGCGCTATATGGTAGTGAAGTTTGGGGTCCGCTCAGTTATCATAGCTTTACCCACTGGGACAAACATCCAACTGAATCTTTACACGCAGAAATCTGTAGATACTGCGGCCTCCCCGCCTGGTCACGTGTGGGCAGTGTGGACAGAAGTAGGGCAACGAAACCAGACACAGGATCTTGAACAAAAAACCAAAGCAGATCAGAATGTTATCTGGCCCTAAAAAGAGAATATGAACGGGCAGAATATCTCTCCGCTGTCAGAGATAGGAAGCACCAAGTACAGGCTCAGCGACCACCAATTGGCAATCGAAAGAGGACGACACAAAAAATCATGGCAACCAAAAGAGAACAGGATATGCGGCCACTGCTCGACAGGTGAGGTAAAGACAAAGATGCACTTCCTCCTAAAATGTGAAAAATTCAAAGAAATAAGAAACACCTATTTTAACAAATTTAGCTGCAAAATCCCAGATTTCAGAGAGAGGAACGAGCTCTCAACACTAAAGATACTCCTGGCAGAAGGAGACGGGCCAGATCTTGCTGCCCAGTGCGTATCAGCATGCCACGAGCTGAGGGACAGTGAGTGACACGCACACACACACACACACACACACACACACACACGCATGCATTCACACACACACACACACACATTCACACACACACACACACACACGCATTCACACACACACACACACACACACGCATGCATTCACACA
>JAFJMP010000047.1:0-189023 GCA_029692085.1 Gymnothorax javanicus | reverse complement strand
ACGGGAGGTGCAGAGGGCGGCGGTCTCTGGAACGCGGCGCTTTGATTGGACGGAGCTCATTCTGGGCGTGGTTAGGTGTTGTGTAGCAGCAGGCCCATCTGGACTTTACTCAAGCTGTGTCTGTCTCTGAGATTGTCTGGATCCTTGACCACCAAATTCATAAAGCTTTTACGATATTTTTAAAATTACTTTTCTGTTTGGTTAATTTCTTTAAAGTAAACTTATGCTGCTCATTCAGTGACATTGGGACTCAGATGCTCAGGGATTGAGGGACAGGAAACCAATGGGATGATAGGATTGTCGGTATCCTGACCCCCCCCCCAAGTGTATATGCTTCTTGTAACATGTGAGTGTGATCTGCTTTGTCTGGTGGGAGACCAATAAAGCCTGACATGATGTAACTCCAGCAGCTTCTATGAACCCTCTGTCTCCATCACCACCATCTGTGAGACTCTGGTTTCATTTATAACCTCTGGATCTAAAGCGCTAAATCAATGAGCAGAATTTCCTTTTTGATAAGGGTACAGGCAGGCGTTTTCCCATCATGCCCTGATCCTTGCAGTCGGTGGAGATCAACTGCGGCGCCTGGCTCTAAAAACCGCAGCCTCCTTGTTTCGTGAGGTTATTGTTGCCTATATGTGTGCATGACGTCAGAGCGAGTTGGGATGAAGGAGGACACAGGTCTATCTGGCCTAAAGACCCGGCTCATCTCCAATGACCCTTATAATTGAGAATTTATAGGTAGGGCGAACTCCTACGCTCAGAACTTCTTGGTGTTCCTGAAAATGCAGTTCCAAAAGCACAAAGTAGCATTTACCACCACGGTGCATATTTGGGTTACTGAGAAAATATACCCCAAACAGTGCACTGCGCCATACCTTACTGTTTCGTCCACAAATTTCCAAAATGCAGGTTGGCGGGTGGAAGACGAGTTAATGATATTCATAAAGGTCCTGCTTCCTGATTGGCCGATTAAAAACGTTCCATGCCTGAAATTGTCATCTGCTGCCTTCTTGAAGTTTTTCCGACAGTGTTTTAAGTGAGCCAGTCAGATAAAGATTCATTTATGAATATTACTGAGTTTTCCCCCGGCCACCCTGCATTTCGGAAATGCGCACCCACATTTGCAGTCTTGAGGGTGCGGTGATGCGTGTTCGAGTGAGTGCGGAAGACCGTCCCATTTCTATAAATGCTCAAGCTTAGGTGCACTTAATGTGCACTTTGGCTGCACCCAAATTCTCTTAAATCAGTGGCCGTTTTCCTGTCGTTCCCACTTTTCCGGAACCTCGCCAGAAAATATCACATAGGTGAAGGGAAATTTGCAAGAAGATTTTAAAGGTACTTCAGGCATGTTCGAGAAACATAACGTGCAAGGTGCTTCAAATCCTTTGGCCTTGGCATTATATGAAACCGATTGGAAAGGTGCATATGAATACCTAATATAGAGCCTACCTAATTTAAAGACAACCAAGCTTTTACACCGAAAAAGTATTGAAGTTCATAGTGTAAAGATCAAAGGTCAAATGTGGAATACCAGCAGACGTCACACAGGTCCATCCAATGGACGTTATATGTGGCCAGTTTCATATTGCTGCTGTTTTTGAGAATTAGCCTGCACAAAATTTCCACAGACACGGTCACTGCACCTAGGTCAAAGGTGAAATCCCAGTAAAAGTTGGTCATTGCACATCTGCAGCCCTGTCCCCACATTTTGAAGGAGATGTTTACTAATAGCTGCTGAGTGCTGGCCTGTACAGCAGGTGAGACGGGTAGCAGACGATGCCATGATGACAATACCTCACCGAGAGGAGACAACTGGATGTCCTTTTTACTTCTGGATAAGAGAAGCTTAGGAAGGAGTGTTCTGATGAGACTCAAGCGTCACTCACAAATCAATCAATCGATCAATTTGCCGTTGGCGCAACCACGGGCGGTAAGATAAATATAATCTTGGCATGGATGGCCTGTCCCTAATTCACAAACAGCTTATCCAGGAGTTAACAAAAGTGTGACTTTGATTTTCAATGTCACAAGCCTGACAACAAAGATAGTCTTCATAATTTATTGGAAAACTTGGGACCGAATGGCGTTCCAGTCGCTACCACCAAGGATTTTGGTCCTTATTTAATCTTTCCACTCTTTCAAGGGTGGTCATTTGTTTCCTAGCTGAAAGAAAGCAACTGATCTGATCATTCCTTGTCATGGCTACCAGCCAAACTATGTTGGGTTCATTTCTGTTCACGAGGAAGGTTCTTTGCTCTTTAAAGAACGTGGATGCAGTCTTTATGAATCCTTTAAGGGCTAAGGGTATCCGCATGCAGAAAGGAAGAAGAGGTTATTGAGATGACGAGCAAGAAAATATTCCAAAGTAAATGAGGTAATATCAGGTTTCTAAAGCCTCTGTTATGGGACAATATGCTCAGTGCTAATTGAGCAACTGTGATCTAATTGCTTGCTTATTTAGTGACACCTTTATTGCCTGATTTATTGCTGTATTTATGATTTCAGATGATGCTTTAGTATTTGGATCGCTAATTGGGCCTTATTTCACAAATTAATTCTGATTCAGAATATGCATCCTCCTTGTCATATTTGGCTCATAGACTCCTAACTGCTGCCTCAACTGGAGACATCTTCCTTACGCCCAGTGCGTCCCAGCGTAAGATGACAAAAGCACACAGCACTTGCAGCCTTTACGCCAGCTTGTACACTTTTGCTCGGTCCCGGTAATATGTTACTGGACTGATCAGTTGCCAAAGTACAAACACCGCAAGTAGGCATATTGGAACGAAGCCTTAGGCGGTCCAAAAATTCAGCTATAGCCATTTTCCCATCATGCATTGTAATTTACCCACAAATCACCAAAAAACGAAGCCACCTGAGGTCAACTGTAGAAGGTTCTGAGATTACTACTGTGGCAGATACGGAGGGCTCAGAGAAAATTCTGGAGACAGGCATCTAGTCATCTCTCCTCAAGCTTTCAATTAGTTTTATTAGTAAAAAATTATGGGGTTTGAGATTTAGACATTTTAAGCACAGCTTTAGGAAGATAAATAAATAACCATTTTATAACCAAAAAAATAATAATACATAAGCACACAGCTACAACCCAAAAGCAGAAAAAGTTGGGACGGTATGTTAAATTAAAACTGAAAATAGTGATTTGTAAATTATCATTGACCTGCACCTAAAATAGTAACATATTATTTGATCTTCACCATGTGTTTTATTTGTATTTTCCACAATAAAATCTTTTTTTTTTTCCCAATTTTGATTCTTAAAACATATCTCAAAAAAGTCAGAACAATGAAGTATTCTCCACTTTGTAATGTTGCCGTTCCTTTTCCCGGCTCTAACTAATGTTGAGAGTCCAAAGAAACAAAGTGATTCAGAGCCATATTCTGAGACAATGGCACTTTTGAGATACTTTGTGGAGTTTACATCTCAGAATTGCATGAAATTTGGCAGAATGGTGCCCATATATGTGGAACGGAAAATCCCGGAGTTTGAGCTGACAATTTTTATTGATATGTCTACAGCGCCGCCTAGAAGTGCACAAGTCAGGTTCCAAATTGAGCACTTTTGAGGAAAAATACCCATTTTTGAAGGAATATTGTGGATAACTGCCTAATGTGCCAAACAAGTTAGGATTGTATTTGATATTGGGATACCCACATTTTTAAAATGTGAAAGTGCCACCTGCTGGTCATATTTTACATAAAATGGTGAAATGTCTCACTTTCAACTTCGGACATGTTGTCTATGTTCAATTGTGAATAAAATGTGAGTTTATGAGGTTTGCAAATCATTGCATTCTGTTTTTATTCACGTTTTACACAACGTTCCAATTTCATTGGGATTAGGGTTTGTATTTATTTTACGTGCTCAGTCTTTTAAAAGTCCTTTGGAGCTTTTCAAGGAATTACAACCCCAATTCCGAAATAGTTGGACGAAGTGTAAATTGTGAATAAAATCAAAATGCAACGACTTTCAGATCAAATGAGCCAATATGTTATTTACAATAGAACATAGATGACATTTCAAATGTTGAAACTGAGACATTTTACATTTTTATCCACAAAATGAGCTTATTTCAAATTTTATGGCTGCAACGGGTCTCAAAGAAGTTTGGACACAGGCAAAAAAAAGGGCTGAAAAAGCAATTAATACATAAGAGAATCAGCTGAAAGAACATTTAGCAAATCATTAAGTTAACTGGCATCAGGTGTGTAACATGATTGGCTATGAAAGGGATGCCTTAGAGAAGCTGAGTCTCTCAGAAGTAAAGATGGCCAGAGGGTCTCCAACCTGTGAAGGCCTGCGTAAAATAAATTATGGAATACTTTCGAAACAATGTTCCTTAACATCAAATTGCGAAGGCTTTGAAGGTCTCATCATCGACAGTGCATAATATCATCAAAAGATTCAGAGAAACTGTAAAAATCTCTGCGTAAGGGACAAGGCCGAAGACCTTTAATGGATGCTCGTGATCTTCGGGCCCTCAGACACCACTGCATCACTCACCAGCATGATTCTGTCATTGACATTACTAAATAGGCCCAGAAATACTAAAAGAAACCACTGTCTGTAAACACATCCATCCACAGATGCCACCTAAAACTCTATCATGCAAAAAGGAAGCCATTGTTGAGCATGATCCAGAAGCACCTCCGTGTTCTGTGGGCCAAGGCTCATTTAAAATGGACTGTAGCAAAGTGGCAAAGTGTCCTGTGGTCAGACGAGTCCAAATTTGACATTCTTGTCGGAAATCAGGGGCGCTTATGTCCTCCGGCTAAAGAGGAGAAAGACCACCCTCCTGTTATCAGCGTTCAGTTCAGAAGCCAGCATCTCTGATGGTATGGGGGATGCATTAGTACATATGTTGGGGACACTTGCATGTTTTCAAAAGCACCATGAATGCTGAAAGGTATATAAAGGTTTTAGAGCAACATATGCCCCTCCAGACAACATCTATTCCAGGGAAGGCCTTTTGTATTTCAGCAGGACAATGCAAAACCACATACTGCAGCTATTACAACAGCATGGTCAGTAGTAGAAGAGTCCGTGTTGAACTGGCCTGCCAGCAGTCCTGATCTTTCACCGATTGAGAACATTTGGTACATAATTAAACAAAAAGTCAGTCAAAGGAAACCCAAAACTCTCCAGCAGCTGGAAGCCTTTATTTAACAAGAGGATCAAATTCCAATAGCTAAACTCAAGAAACTTGTCTCCTCAATGCCCAGACGCCTCCACTTGTGTAAAAAAAGAAGAGGGATGCTACACCATGGTAAACAGGCCCCTGTCCCAACTTTTTGAGACCTGTAGCAGCCATTGATTTTGAAATGAGCTCATTTTGTGGATAAAATTGTAAAATTTCTCAGTTTCAACATTTCTATGTTATCTCTGTTCTATTGTGAATAAAATACTGGCTGGTGTGATTTGAAAGTCATTGCGTTTTGATTTTCACAATTTACACTGTGTCCCAACTATTTCAGAATTGGGGTTGTAGTTTATTTTATGTTTAAGATTTTATTTTCTACCAGTTCACATTAAAGTTTAAATTTTAATCTGATGATGAGGTTGAATGGAGATGACGGACTAAAGGAGAGCCACTCTGCGGTATATGTATGCGTGGAAGCTTAACATGAGTTCAAAGCCATCATGGAGGAGCTGAGTTCAGTCCAGAGGTCAATTTGTGGGCTCACAGGGCACCAAACACAGCTTAGTTTGAGAAAAGCCACTCTGGAAGCGGCCCTGAAAGCCTCGAACTCCGCTGGTGTGGCCCGTCTCTCTGAATCCGAGGCTGGGCTCGTAGGACGACAGCCATAAGGCGGTGCTTGTCCAAGGGCCACGGCTACCTCAATTCCACAATCCTCCCCCACCTCTCGACCAACAATGCAGTCGAGGTCGGGGGAGCCTTTTTTTCACGCCAGCTCCCCTTTGGCATGGAAGATGGGAACGCCCACCGAGCAAAACCCAGCACCCGCCTTCCACACCTCCTCCACTTTCAATTTCTGAAACCATAAACCAAACTAACTTGAACACCCTCCCAAGGATATACAACAAGGCACCATTTAATGTCGAGAGCATTCATTCTGTTAAATATTAGTTTGGCGCAACCAAAATGCGATATCAAATATATGTTTATCATTTTTGTAAAGTTTCATGAAAATCCCTCAAAAAATGTGGGAGGAGTTAATTTCAGAACATAAGCACCCTACCAGGGACGTGCAGACGGATGGACGGACATTGCCACAAAATAATCCCCTGCACAAAAAGTGATTTAGCTCTATCAGTTAAAGCTCTAAGACTCTGAAATAGCCTCCCAATAAATATTAGGAATGCTGAGTCTACATCTTCTTTTAATTCTCTTTTGAAGACTCACTTTTATAGGCTTGCTTTTCATGACTAAATTCTTTTATAGTATTATCGATTGTTTGGTGCTGTGAGCCTGTTTTCAATATTGTTTTTCAAAAACATTTACATTTTTTAGTTGTTAATGAAGCAATTATGCAGTATTGCTTGAAAGGTCCTATATTAATGAATTCATTAATATTATTTATTATTATAAAGGTAGAAAACTGAAATCAGATATGGCGCGGGCATTTCAGACGTGACGTAATCGCTGTTAACCATGAACCGCCTTTGAATACAGAGTAGTAAATTGATGACGTCACAGCTACTTAGCTTCGGGTGTCTGAAGTAAAATCCTGATGGAAATTTATAACGGGGTTAGGACACTTTCCGGCATTGCTCGAACTGGTATTAATTTTCTAAGCCGGCTCACTCCGAGATTAGCCTAAGGGTAAATGGATGCAAATGATCACGTCAAATTTGTTGCTTGTTGCCAAAAAATGATACGCTTTTGCACTTGTAGTCCAGTTTGTATTCCACTTTTGCGAACTACATATCCTCTACACAAACGGGCAAGTACCCCATGATTTGTTCCCAGCCAATGGGATACCACAGTTTCAGAAAACGCTAACAATGTAATTCGACGGAGCCCGAGCAGTGACCTGAACTACCGTTGACCTCCGTGCAACGATCTCCGTGCAACCGTCATGACACAGCAAGACACTATCAGCTAGCTAACTAAATGCCTTGACATGACTGGATAACAGTGAAAAGCTATTTCACCAGTTAGCATGCTAGCAAAGCATTTATGAGCAATATGACTAGCTACACCATCAAACTACCTGGGGCGCGTTTCCCAAAATGGGTCGTCCATTCACAGCCAATGGGCCCAACTATGTAAGTTAGCATCAGTGATTTCGGGGAACGCACTCCATGATTGCCAGCTAGTTGGCTAATTACATCTTGTCCACTTGGCTAAATCCAACAAGACACATAACCTAGAGGTGCTAGGCTATAAAGACTCTTGAAGAGCAAGACTCCGCAATGAGGAGCAATTTGTGGTATCAGTCATGTGAGGGCCCGCCCCTTTAGACAGACTTGCGGCAGATCCTGGATGTATGGGTTCCAATGGGGGAAAGTGAACGTGAGCACAGATTATCACCGATTATTTTTCCCCATTGTCACAGAATTAAGGATGCGTTCGAGCGCGTCTGCAAGGTCTGCGGCGTCGCACTGTAACATGACACGTTTCCTGTGGCAGTTCGCATCTGCTCCAAGAGCTCGCTGAAATTGCTGCGCAGCTCATCACGTGAAACATGACATGAGACTTCACCACCAGAAAAGAATGGCGACTTACTTGGCAAAGCTGGAAGTAATCGAGGAGATGGGTGCTCTGGACATTTCTCTCCTTATTTATGGACTTATCTATGAAAATTTTGACCGGAGAAAAGGTATGTAAAATATGACTTGACACTGTGTGTATATTTGTTGCAAATACCGGCTATTTCTGTTTCTTCCTTATTTTCTGAATGTCAGAGAAGTTACGTGTTCGCAAAAAAATGAAATGTATTTGTATCGCATTTGTCAAATGAAGGCAATAAATGGTTAGATCGGAAGCTGCTGGTGGCTTGGGATTCTCGGTATTTTTTTATATATTAGGTAAATTCCGTGCACTGTGTCTGTTTGATGCTTATACATTGGCGCCACCTACAGGTTGCATCCTGAACATACGGTTGTGTCGTGTAATGGTTAGTATACACGTAAATTACATTATTATTATTATTATTAAGACGTACAGTCCAAGTTCGTCATAAAATGCTTTCTTTACACTGGGATATTTCCAAGTTAGCTTGGCCCCAAGTTAGCTTGGGTTCTTGGTTTCAGACTTGCAAGCAAAGAATACATGACAGCATGAGTAATAGATAATGTGAATATAATGCGTTTGTCGCGGCAGTGTGATGTTTTGAGCTGAATCTGTTGGTACAGTCTCAGCACCCATTGGCGACAATTCACACAAGTTGCTCGAATACGAGCATCCATGTGGAAACTCGTGCCAACACGTGTACATGCTGTTCCTACTTTATGTTGGCATCATTAAGTACTTACACTCTTTTGGGGCCTCCGTGAACATTTGCCACGCATTTGTGAAAAGGTCCCCTGAGAATGTTGGGTCAGCAAAATGCAGTATCTCATTGCAGTTAATAATAGCGCACAAACAATAATTCCTTAGTATTGGTCTCAAATGTAGAAATATGACAACAGTTTGTGGGTACCACTATACTGTAGATGGTATAAAAACTCAAGTGTTTTGTAGATTGTACTTACCTGATTGGAGTCTTTGAAATATGTCCTCTGACACAAGCATTTCAACAGAATTGATACCATCGCTCAACCAGATTTTTCTTTGTGCTGCTATTTTGACATTATAATCACTTTTTTGATGTTTATATACCTTTCTCCTGCCCTCCAGGTGTTACCAAAGCCCCAATCAGTACCCTTAAGTGATGTATTACCCTGTGCTCTGTTTTTCAGAAGCCATCTGCTGATTCCCAACGACATACTGGAGGACTGATTGAAACGTTTATTAGAACATGGCCTTCAAAGTTAACTGCAATGAAGGGAGACTCTCTTAATAATTAAGCTTTACCCTTACTTCCCATTTTAAATGGAGCTGTTATATCAAGTGAGTTACATATAGAGACCTGAAACTAGTACATTTTGCCCAATTCTTCATTACATGTTCCTCTTGCCCAATAGAATGAACCTGTTTGCCTGCTTTTCACCACTGCAGACACTTAAGCTTGAAAATGTGCCGGGGTATGGTGATAAACCAACACTTCAGTGTCCTTCAGCTTCCATAGGCTCTTTGCTGCTCTGTATTTTCCTTTTCTACACTCAAGCCATTGGTATTCTTTAGCCCCACATGATAAATTGAGTATATTCTGTAACTTTACAATAAAATGCACTGGGATCCCCATTTTTAAAAACCAGAGGAGAGTACATCTGCATAGTTCACAATTGTTAAAGGAATTAAATGTGAATAAATGTTAGTGTTGTAAATGGTATGGTGTTGGATATTATATGCAAAATGTTGTCAATCACCAGAAGGAAGGTGGCTGAGGTATGATATGGAAGGTAGCCTCTTTATGATCTAATTAGAGATGCCACTTTGTATTTTATCCCTTCATGATTTTTACAATGCTTTTTTTTGTTGTTGTTGTTGTTTGGGTTTTTTCCCAGGTTTTTTTTTTTTTTTTTTGTTTTCATGTTGTGGAAAATTGTTTTTATTTTATTTTGATTTCTTGGGCTGTATGTATCTTCTGTTAAGCGTGGACCCCAGGCAGAGTAGTTGTTGCCCTGGGTAATGGCTTATGGGGACCCTAATAAACTAAAACAAACTGAACTCCAGTTTTGTGTCCACTCAAGTCTTTTTCCATGGTCTACAAGGGAGTTTTCTCTATGACCACCTTTTAATCCTCTTACATCTGTGTTTTTGTGGGATGCAGAATATTGTGAGATTGTATGAATAATTCAAGAATGATGTGACATTTGCCTGCCCATGCCAATTATTTGCTCATCTCGATGATACTGCCAAGATTTGTGGTTATCCGCTTACTCAGTATCCCTCTAATAAACATTTGTGTCCCATCTACTCTGCACTATGGCCCCTAAATGGGCCCAGTTAAATAGAGACATTTATGAGAGTAGATGAATATCCCAAAAGTCAATGACTTCACATCAGGATCTGCCTCTCCCTAAAATCAAGGTTTAAAGAATGAAGGGCCAAACATAGCAAGTGCAGTGAGTAGGCAAAAGAAAAACAAAAATGGAATTTGAATAAGATGCAGACTGATGGGTCATTGTTTCAGCCAAGCAACATAATGTCAGCATGGATGGATCAACCACAAAAAGTGTTTTACATCTTTAAAAGACTTGACAGTTACACTGGGTAGTTAAGGAAGGCAGAGAATTATTTGACAACTGAATATTTGAAGACAGGATGCGAGTGGGAAATCATACGCCGACAACTTTGTGAGACAACGCTGAAAATGACATGCTGTCCAGCTTCTTGAGTTTTATTCCAGCGGACACATCACCATAATGACACTGACTTTCATAGACAATGAAATTGTCTACATAAACAAGCATTGACAGGAGAAGCATCCCGTCTGATTATGAGAGTCGTTATTATACAATCACCATTGAGGTTATTTAAGCAATACACCATGACAGGCCGTGGTATACGCTCATTATACCACAGCTAAGGGGCGTTTGACGCCAAGCGAGGGACGAAAACCCCTTAGCGGGTATAATGAGCGATATCACGGACTGGAGTGATGTATTGCTTTTATAAACGGTTACCAATAATGGCAATATGAAAGAGGAATAAACAATAAATTTCAACGTAGTTTTTATTTAAACAGAAATACATATTATCTAATAAAATAGCCCGCCAGAAAAAAATAGTCCCACCTCAACGTTTTGCTACCTACTGTAACAGTTTGTTGTCATGGATACATTGTTGCTTCTCTGACAATAATGACAACATTGAAGAGGAATACACAATCAATTTAATGTAGTTTTTGTTCAATGTGAAATACATAGCCTATCATCTCATAAAATAGTCCCACTTTTACTCCATTTAACCTGTTTGAATGAATAAAAATTTTAACCTGTATTACCTGTTGTATTTAATATAACCTGTTGTATTTACATTAATTTCTGCAGCTTTTAGCCTTCTCCATAACATTAGACTTAGATTTTATTTACATTCATTTCTGCAGTTTTTACTCCATAACATCAGACTTAGATTTTATTTACATTCATTTCAATATTTCCGTGAATTGTGCATCCACTAAAAAACTGTGTAGCATCAGGTATACCACTTCTACTTTCAGGTGGAGCAGGTGTGTACTGTGTGTGTGTTTGTGTGGCGAGGATGTTGCTCCACTTTCTGCGGTCTTCTTGATTTGGTCTCCAGTAGCTCTGTAGAGACGTTTCACATTTGTGACCGCTCACAGTCATGATCTGTCTGGTGTCGAGGCCTGCATCAGACAGCTTTTGTATGGTGGTGCTGCGGAAGCAGTGGTTGGTGTATTTCTGCTGTGTGCCAGTTTGCTTGCAGAGTCGGGCAACATTGTGGCGAGGTGATTGACGCCCATCGGCTCTTGTGTAAACCTGAATGTTACCACACAGATTTTAGTTGTCATATAAATTTAACTTTCATCTAAATATGCACTACGCATAATACACTTACCAAACTTTGTCAAAATCGCAGTTGATGTTTCTTCTTGGATGTAGATAAAATGCTGGTGCGTCGGGAGGCAGGAGGGAGAGGTACTTTGCCAACGAGGAAACAGGGCAGAGAGGATCAACAGGCAGCTCATACATGAATCCCCTTGTACTCTCTCTGTTCCTCTCTTGTGGGTCGTTGTGGTTTTTGGTATGTTCGTTGAACGTCAGCATTGCATATTTCAAACTGTTTTCGTCCGTTTTGATTATAAATGACGATGGTTTGAGCTGTCGATTTCCTTCGTTTCCTCTGCGCCCAAAGTGCAGCTGTACGTCAAACCATACTGTATTAACCAAGCCCACCGGATTGTTTGGATTTAGGACTCGCTTTATGGCGTTGAAATCAGCATCTGTAATTGATGCATGATGGACTGTAGTGTCAAGTCCTTTCTTCCTCAACATTTTCACAACGCCAGTGAACACATTATTGGACGTAGTGAACTCTGTGTCTTTGAGGAGGCACCAGGAGAGGCTGCGTGGGGGGTTGTTGATGTATCTTGAGTCCAGAGCGGAGACCGATGTAGCTGCTCAGTCTGTATAGTTCACCTTTACAGTTTCTGACAGTGCCGAAAAATTCTCTAAAAATGTTATTGAATCGTTGTTTAGACACTGTCTGAAAGTCCACCGCCACACCTTTATCTTGACACCTAGACCCTGCGTGTCACTGTGGGTGGGTATTTATAAATCTGACTTTCAACGTACACCCACAGAGACACTGCTTGATCCATTCAATTCAAGCATACTTTTTCGCTCTACGTCTCCAACATTTCCCCAACTCTTCGGATCGAAACAAATCAAACGCACATACCTTCCTAGCTAAGACAGCTAGACTCAACCGCGAGTGCACGCCGGTAGATGCCTTTTGTGCGGAGATATGAGCAAAAACTTCCACCGAAGCAATGCAGTTTAAACGGTCTCCAACACTACCAGCCATTTTTCTAATCGACATACGGGGGTATTAGGGAATTCCCAAAATGACGGCATACATTTTGGGAATTCCCTGGCGTACCGTTGCATGTGCTTTGCATGAACAAAGCAAACCCATGGAAGTGGGTTGGAGTAATTGGATTTACAGACAGACATACATAAAGATTTATACTGCCAATAGCATATTTTATGGCCATTTTGAATTTATACAAATTAGGTCAACCCAAAAAGGGTTAAAACAGGTCCTAGTCAAATCCTGGACATCAAAAACCTATACCTAGACCACAAAATTAACTTCATATCTGGATTATTTTATGAATTAGAGCCAACTAATGGGTTTAGTGAAAATCGGTTTTTTGGGGTAGGGAAAATTTGGCTAACATTTACCCCTCACCGACCATACACTGTACTGAAATCAAAAGATTGGAAATGTTTTTGACTCTAAAGGACCCCATAAGGATGTTCTTCACAAAGTCTGGCCTCTTCAACTTGAATGATAGTATCTCAGGAGGCTTTCAAACTTTTGGTGGCTTTCAAACTGAAAGTGAAATTTTGTTAAAAAATCGTAAAAAATGCATTTGTTTGGTCGAAAAATCCTATAAGTGACATGAAAACATGTTATTTATGTGTCGGCTATATCTTAACATGATAAAGAAAGATAATCTTTCACTCTAAGACTGTTTCCTGGTTGGTTATTCTGTCAAATCTGAATTCTTGCATTTCAGCCTAATGGCGCTGAACTATAATTGCATATTGAGCTCTATAGAAAAAACGTACCAGGTGCAAAAGTTCTACCCATCTTTTTTTGAATGTTCCCATCATATGTAAAAGGAAAATGCATGGTTTAGCTGTAAAAGAGAAATGTATACAGACACCCCCCCAGAGCCAGGACTACTAGTGGAGTAGCGCCTGTAGGCAGGCAGGTGCAACGAAGGCACATTGCTGCCATCTGCCGTTCAGTTCTGTATCGTAATACGTACTCATTATTAAATTCTTTCATGGAGACCAGTTTGATGTAGATACTCCGTATTACATATTTTAGCAGAACTGTCCAGATTCAACAAGCTGCGCTGCACCTAAAGGTGCGACTCCACTAGACAGTTTTTTCTTTTAGAAGTTGCTGTCGAAGAGAAAATCTCTAGTGGATAACGAAACGACAGCTACTTCCGAGAGCGCAGAAAAACTTTTGGAAGTTTGTCGCAGAAGTTATTGATGTCAAGTGGAAGGGCCATTGAAAGAATGTCATAATGACTCGCGACAGCTCTCTCAGAGAATAGAACCGGTTCTATTTTGGGGAATCTACTTTCGGGAAGCGCAATAGTCCGTGAATGGTGTGGTGTATAAAAGGGCGTGTTGTGTGGATTTCTTCCTATGTGACAAAATGGCAAGCACTAGTGGCCAAGAATGGACGAAATCGGAGACATTTCAGCTGATAAACAGCTACCAAAACCAAACCCAGTTTATGGGATGTCAGCTCGTCAGAATATAAAGACAGGATGAAAAAAAAATCGCTGCTTGGGCTGATGTAGCAAAAGCATGTTCCAGGGACGTCGCTGAGCTACAGCGGAAGATGTATAATTTACGGAACCAGCTCAATGGCGAGCTATGTAAAATTAAAAACAAATCAGGACAGGGTAGGGGAGACCGGGTCTAGTTGTTACACGTCCATGTTGTTACATTCTAAATAGTTCCGATAATAAAACACAGACGGCGCTCTAATTTTCCTGTTGCTCCGCGAAGGTGACCCGCGTCTTTACGTGACAGAAGGACGTACATCGAAAGTCGCAGATTGGTGTTCCAGAAAAAATGTTCGAAAAAGTAACTTTCTTTGTGTTTGGGAGATTTCATTAACATATAGTGTAATTGATACATACCCGAGATTTTCTGGTTTATGAGAGAGGAAGACATTAGCCACTGTGTCATGACACACCCATGTAAAGATTGCACTGGAACATTTCAAAATGTCGGGACAATGGCGAAGGGTTGCTGATGGACTAGTTGATACACCCAAGTTGTTACAGTAACAACTTGCCCCAAAACCTGTAACAACTTGGACAAGATCAAATGACCTCACTGAATGACTTTCTACCTTTTTTTATTTCAGAAAGATGCCTCGAAATTACAAACGAATAACGGAACGTGGCAAATGCCATTAGAGAATGACTCAAGAGGTTCCTTACTGTAGCTTTGTGGGATAATAATAGTGAGGCATCCCCTTAACTTGCCTACTTAAGTGGGAAACACGTCTCACTTAAGCAAATTCTTAATGTAACAAAATGCCCCACATCCTGTAACAAACTACCCCATATATGGGGTAGTTTGTTACAGGTGATGGGGGTCTATTTTTTCCTCACCAGCATTTATGCGCCAGAATATAGGGTTGCTGCAGATCAGTCATGTAGTCTAATAAACTTTCTATCTTTACAGTGCATATTGATAACAAAAACCTGATAATGTCAATTCTACAGCCGTTAAAAGAAAAAGTGTAACAACTAGAGGTTTCCCCTACAGAGGTTTCCTCCTTTTTATTATAATGAAGGCGGCAACAACTGCCGCGACCTGTTGTCTCCTGGCCGGCAACATGGTAAATGAGGTCGAGTAGAGCGAGTAGAGACCCTCGTGTATGATATGGTCATCGATCGATACTGTCAAACTGTAATGATCTCTCAAGTGGAACGTCATGGGAAATTTTATGTCGACAGTTGCTTCCAGAAACATAGTCGACAGTCAATCGGAGCTTCTGTCAGAGACTTTTTAATCTGAGGCGGATAGGCATTTGATATTTCTGTCGAGAGTTGGCTGACAGAAAGTGTCGACATAATCTGTCAAGTGGAGTAGCGCCTTAAGTCTCTGAATAATTCCTTCCTATGGTGGGAATGAATTTCGCACTGCAGAAGAACGTGCCGCACAGTTTCAATGGATTCACATTCACACTTCCCATCAGGGTGTTTGAGCGAAGTTTCGTGTAATGGTTCACGTGATTAGCTGCGCAGCAGTCTCACTTCGCTTGTTTTCTCTTCTCAAACTTTGTTTCACAAAGTTCAATATACAAGCAGTATTTTTTTTTTTTACAAACAGTGCAATAGGCACAGACAGAAAGCAGAACATTAAGTACATCTACTAAATTGTACTAAAAAAAAAAACGAAATTTGATTCTTGGGAGGGGAACAGAGCTACAGCTACCCTGAAGGAGAGATGGGGTAGAGGTTCCTTCCTGGGCGAAGCTAGATCCGAAGTACTTCAAATACGCTGTGATAATGAGGCTGTTTCAAAGAATTCCCAGACTTCCGCGTAGCCATGAGCACTAATGGCGGGTGGCTCAGTTTGTTTGTTCAGGATTCCGCAGGACTGCAAACATATATCAATGCCGAGGTAGAGAAGAAAATTGAGGAATTGATCAAGGGTGAAGTTGCAAGTACCGGGGAGATGCAGCGGCATCTCAATGCCTTTATTAATGACATTTTCGCGGCGGAGGACCTTGACTCTATATCCAATGTGGATAGAAGATTTTATCCTTGTAAAGTTGACCTAAAAAATAGGTTGTATCGAGCAGTTATGTCTTCAAAGCATTCCAAAATTGATCAAGTTAATGTGGAACACCTTGTGAATGATTGGAAAAAGGGCCGTCCAGATGATAACTTTTTTCTACGCTGCCATTTGCACCCGTGTTGCAGTTAAAAAGAACCTCCCTGACGTCATTATATGAATAATTCATAAATTATATGAATATTCATGAACTAATTATCACAGCGTACTTGAACTACTCCGGATCTAGCTTCCCCCCTTTTTTCCTACCCCTGTGAACGAGATGGCCTAATGCGCATGCCCAGTGCCCACCAATAATCCTACTTCCATGTGTTGAACGCACTATTAAATCGTGTGCGTACACTTCACTCGCGAGCGAGCTATTTGGCTACGTAGTTAACTGCAGTCAAGCTATCACCGCTAAAAATTTGATGCTCAAATACAGCGGATAGCGCGGTAGTAAAGACACGTGATGCAATTGCTGCCAAAAAACGGTTTGTAGAAAGAAATAACACGGCTTATTCTACGAAAGAATGCGTGTATTTTGTTCAGAAAAAACTGGAAACAACTTCCATAATTTGGTTTGAATCTGATTTTTATTTATTTATTTTTTTTTTCACTTCATAGCTGACATTTTCTGCAGATTGAAATGTGAGATTTTGGTGAACTGCTGTTACTCCAGATAACTAACAATAGGCTCGTTCGGGATGAGCCAGGTCTGTGCAGATTCGACCACCGGCCATCGGCGCACAATGCATGCCGGTTTTGTGTCCGACTTCATCCCGCCTTGCTCTGACGTACTACAAAAGTGGACGGCGATAAAATTGCGATAGCGAGGTGGCCGCAGTTTTTAGAGCCAGGCGCTGCCGTTGCTCTCCACCGACTGCACCGCCTGGCTCTAACCTGATCTAACAGCTGATTGGTTTAGAGGTTGGCTCAACAATATGACGATTTATGTACTCTCTCTACATTTGCTGATGGGAGAGAGTTTAGTTTTATTTGTCAGATTTGAAGGTTTAGTCTGGTTACAGAAAACGTGTGGCTGACGGTGACGTTTAATTGGTATTCATGTCACACATCATGAACTGAATATAGTCTATTGTATATTAACACTGCACTGTTTTAATTATTGAAGTATTTAGCAGCGCAAATATTTCTGGTAAGTGGGATGTGAGGATTTTTAGGGGGGGGACACCTCGAGTGAATAGGATGTACGTATTTTTGTGACTTCCTGAATATTCTCTCAAGGCTGCTGGAAACTGTCCGACTTGATTGCAGCTTGTCACCGCCCCCCGCTGCAGCCGCCTGCTCTCGTTTACTTTCCAGGCGAGGCGCAGTTCATCTCGAACGAGCCTATTAGCATGTCATTGTGCCAGTGTTTTACTTAAAGCAAAAGAAAAAAGGTGGATATTACTCTGACATTAATGTAGGAATTGCCATTTGAATTGGAATTTAGAGGTGGACATAGGAGAAAATTCAAGTGGGGACCATAAAACTTCTGTTATTCAAAATGTTTGTGGAAATTAGTGGTCCCAACCCATACTGCACACACTGTAGTAAAAGCGTATTGAAGAAAGAGAGAATGCATGGGTGAATCATCAAATAAACAGCCATCAAAGTACACTGAACAAAAATATAAATATAAAGTCATTTCTTTTCTAATTATTTTTTTATCAATTTATTTATTTTTATTTTTTATATATTTAAAAGGGACAATGTACATTGATCACATGCCTTGCATAAAATGTACCAGATTTAGCCATCAGGCTATTTTGCATCTGTAGTCCCTGGCAGGTTGATGTTACAAAGATAGGTAGGCTACAGAGAAATAGCAAGCCTATCCCTCTCCATACAGTGTTGTTGGTTCAGTGGGGTAATCAAACTGAAGTAGCAATCAGGGACAGGATATACACCACAATCCGCGAGATAATCTTCAGATTAAATACATCGATTTTGACGGAGTTACCGTAGGTTGCATGGGATTGCTGTCGCAGAGAGGAACTGCGATGTTTGGGCTTAGAAGGTAGCGACGCAGCACCTGCCATTTTGCCACCGCCGTCTTGAGGTCTTGAGAATCGAGAAATATTTCAACAAAACAATTATTATTTTATTCTAGCCTTAATATTCAAGCAACAGAAACATCACTAACAATTTACTGTGCACAATTCATGAGTTATCACAGCCTGAACCCACCAGGGGTCAGCAGGCAGAGTTCACAGCACTCAGTAACGAGCGTGTCCACCATCGGCATCATGTAAAGCAGTACACCTCCGGTGCATGGAGTTCATGAGATTGTCAATAGTGGCCTGTGGAATGTTGTCCCATTCCTCCTGCAGCGCAACTCGGAGCTGGCGCACATTTTCTGGAACCGGAACACATTGTCTGTCCCGCTGATCCTGAACATCCCAAAGATGTTCAACTGGTGACACATCAGGTGAATATGCTGTCCAATTGAGAATAGGGACATCCTCCTCATCAAGAACCTCTGAGCATATCCGGGCAGTGTGTGGCTGGGCATTTTTGTGCTGGAATGTCACGTCATGGAGTCGCACAAACGGTACGACTATGGGCCTCAGGATCTCGTTGCAGCACCGCTGCCCTTTCAAGTTACCCTCAATGAAATGCAGACGGGTATGCTGTCCATGGCATATGCCTGCCCGTACCATTACTCTTGTACCACCATGTGCCACCCGACGCACGACATTGGTGTCAGCGTAACGCTCGCCCACACGTCGCCATACGTGTTGTCTGCTATCAGTACGGTACAGTTGGAATCACAATTCATCGATGAACAACACCGTCCTCCACCGTGCAAGTGTTCAGCGAAGATGACTGCTGGCCCAATCGAGTCTGTACCGATGATGGACGGCGGTCAGGTCGAGATCTCGGTGCAGTCGGCAAGCTCAGAGGTCTGCCTCCCTCAGGCGGTTTCGGACAGCCTGAGCTGATATCCGCCTGTTGTGCCATCCGACGGTCTCGTCAGCTGTCCTGGTGGCTGGTCGGAGCCGATCATGGAGGTGCTGGAGCCGCATGTGCCGATCCTGTGTGGGTGTGGTCACACGTGGGCGTGGGGCATGTGGACGATTCAAAGTGCTGCCAGTCTCTCTGAATCGACTTCTCAACCGGCTGATGGTGGAATGATGCACATTCAAGTGTGTTGACACCGCTGTCACAGATATTCCAGCATTCAGCATGCCAATGGCACGCTCCCTCATGACCTGTGACATCTGTGGCATTGTGACTTGCGACAAAAGTGCACATTTTGGGGTGGCCTTTTATTGACCCTGGTGCAAGGAGTGCCTATGTATTGGTCACGCTGACTGACCAACTCAATGTTTTGCTCTATGCAGCTCAGGGGCGGAATAACTCAATGAGTGAGTAATCTCACAGGGAGTGGTCAATGAGAAGTGGGTCACCAGAATTGAGCAAAACAAATCATTCAGTACACCAATAAACACCATTTGTGGGCATATTTCATTATAGGTCAATTTAACTAAGCATTTTTGGTTCGTGCGTTTATATTTTTGTTCAGTGTATATACTTGGCAACTGGACAAAATGAAATGGGGGCGTGTCTGAGGGCCTGTGATGGTTAAAATTGAAAAAGTTTGTGAAAAATGGCACTTGCATACAACAATTCATGTATTCCAGTACAGGATATATGCATATGAGGAGACTCCATTTTGGAAATATTTAATAAATGGCCGTCAAAGTTGATACTGTGGAATGTGCAAATGCAGACAATTTAATGGGACAGGGCATGTTTGAGGGCTTATAATTCCTGCAAATCAAAAAGTTTGTGAAAAGTAACACTTGCACAGTATAATACATGTATACTAGTATAAGCTCCCAGAAAATGAAGAGATTCTGTGCTGGAATTATAAAATAAATGGCCATCAAAGTTGGTACAGTACAATGTGCGAATGCAGACAGTTTAATGGGGGGGGGGTTCATGTTTGCGGGCTTATAATTCCTGCAAATCAAAATGTTAGTGAAATATAACAGCTCGTTTCCATGCTTCATGTATTCCTGTGCAAGCACATTGAAAATGAAGAGATTCTATAGTGGAATTATTCAATAAAAGACTGTCAAATTAGGCACTTTGCAGCGTGCGATTGAAGACAATGGAATGGGTGACCATGAATTAAATTGAATGATTGATTGTGTTTTAGTACCAATAATTTGTCAAAAAGAGCTTGCATACCATTCTACTTGTACAATTTTACATCAAGTGTCAGCCTACTCTACCAGTGATTTTTGAATCAGTGTGCATCACTTGAAATACTTTGTGCTGCCTTGATTGAAAACAATGTGTGAGCTTGAACTTGCCTTACTCGGTTCTGCGGCCCACCTACATTTGATGGTTTTTGTTACAAACACAATTGCATGTTTTCACCAAACTATTCATTTGTCTGCTTTAGTGTAACTCTTTGATGGCTTAAAATACTGTATCTGTGATCATGCTGATACTGTAAATTGTAAAAATAATATTAAATTATTATTTATTTTTTATTGAAATTATTTTCATGAGAGAAAAATGAACAATATGTTCAAGGTTCTTTTATTTTGCAAGGCAGACATGGATATTTCTGGTGAAGGAGAAGGTTAAGAAGGTAAATACACCTAAGAAGACAAATGAATAGTTTGGCAAAAACATACAATTGCAATTGTGTTTGTAACAAAAACCATCAAATGTAGGTGGGCCGCAGAACCGAGTAAGGCAAGTTCTAGCTCACACATTGTTTTCAATCAAGGCAGCACAAAGTATTTCAAGTGATGCACACTGATTCAAAAATCACTGGTACAGAAGGCTGACACTTGATGTAAAATAGTATAGGTAAAATGGTATGCAAGCTCTTTTTGACAAATTATTGGTACTGAAACACAATCAATCATTCAATTTAATGCATGGTCACCCATTCCATTGTCTTCAATCGCACACTGCAAAGTGCCTAATTTGACGGTCTTTTATTTAATAATTCCACTATGGAATCTCTTCATTTTCAATATGCTTGTGCAGGAATACATGAAGCATGGAAACGAGCTGTTATATTTCACTAACTTTTGATTTGCAGGAGTTATAAGCCCTCAAACATGAACCCCCCTCCCACCATTCAATTGTCTGCATTTGCACATTGTACTGTACCAATTTTGATGGCCATTTATTTAAGAATTCCTCCACAGAATCTCTTCATATTCAGTGAACTTATACTAGTATACATGTATTATAATGTGCAAGTGTTACTTTTCACAAACTTTCTGATTTGCAGGAATTAAAAGCCCTCAAACATGCCCTGTCCCATTAAATTGTCTGCATTTGCACATTCCACAGTATCAACTTTGATAGCCATTTATTTAATATTTCCAATAAGGACTCTTCATATGCAGATATCCTGTACTGGAATACATGCATTGTTGTATGCAAGTGCCATTTTTCACAAACTTTTTCAATTTTAACCATCACAGGCCCTCAGACACGCCTCATTTCATTTTGTCCAGTTGCCAAGCACATACTTTGATGGCTGTTTATTTGATGATTCACCCAAGCATTCTCTTTTTATTCAATACGCTTTTACTACAGTGTATGCAGTATGGTTTGGGACAGCTAATTTCCACAAACATTTTGAACAAAAAAAGTATTATGGTCCCCACTTGAATTTTCTAGCTGAATTTTAAGATCGTCTGAGCTGTGTTATTAGCTGGTCTAGATGTTTAAAGCTGGTCTCTATAGCTTGATGAAGGTGGTCAAAGCTGGTTAAGCTGGTATTGTCAGCTGGAGTCAGCTGGTGAAGGGCTGGTCGACCAACTAAAACTGTCCAAAACACAGCTTAAACCAGCCTGACCAGCCTAGGCTGGTCAAAGCTGGAATTTTCAGCAGGGCACCGCGCTATCCGTTGTATTTAAGCATCAAATTTTTAGCGGTGATAGCTTGGCTGCAGTTAACTACGTAGCCAAATAGCTCGCTCGCGAGTGAAGTGCACGCAAACCGTTTAACAGTGCGTTCAACACATGGAAGTAGAATTATTGGTGGGCACTGGGCATGCGCATTAGGCCACCTCGCTCACAGGGGTAGGAAAAAACCTCTACCCAACCGAACATCATAGCTGAGCACTCACCAATAAGGTCCCATGGTGGTTAACCGGAAGGGGCGTGACTTCGCCAATCTATAGAGTGGCAAAGTCATGCCCTTTCCGGTTGACCACCATGGGACCTTATTTCGAAAAAAATTTGTATGGTAGTCAATGGCAAGAAATAAACTATTTTTGATCCCGTCTGAATTATACCATGAATTACACATATGATGTTTGTGGATTTAAAAGATAATTCTGCGAGCCAATAAATTAGCACTTTGTTGTATAACTGTTTAAATATACGACTGTGAAAATCCATAAGTAAAAAGACTACTGACCTAAAATGTCGCGAAAATGACGTAATTGATTTCTCTGGTTCTCAAGCTACCCTCAGCCGCTTTACCTACGATGCCTTCGCGCTTCGTAGCAGAATGATCCCTAGGGATGGCAAATTTGAAGCTTCAAAACAGTTCAAAACATTTGAGGGGTGATCTGGGGTTAAATGGGCAAAATTTGATTATTTTTCCAAAAAAATTTTTTTTGAATAAAAATATTCTATAATAACCCACCTTTAATAATCACTAAATGCTACAAGGATTAAAAACTGAACTCAACTTTTTCAATGCGGTCTAATGCATTTTCCATTGATTTCCTAAGGTATTACTTTTTTCCACGTTTCTCATGTTTGTGGCAGCCATAACTTTTTTATTTATCATTGAAAATCAATGAAATTTGGGCTGCAGGTACTTTTACTTCATTAGAAATGCAATGAGATAGGAAATTTTGCCTATCTGTTACATACTTTGAATAGTTTGAGTATTCCGTCAGATTCTGCGCATAAAATAATTTCAAATTTTGAGTAAAATGCCCCAAAATCACAAAACTGATAAATTGGGCAAAGAATGGCTATGTCATTGCATTTGCGTAAGCAATGGCTTTTAAATGATGAAAGAAAAACTGAATTCTATCATAGAGTTAAAGAGGAATTGGTGCCAGAGATTTTCTGCATATTTAATGAGCTTGCTCGGTTACCATGGCAACCGCATAAACAGAAAAATGCCAACTTCTATCTTTTTTGGTGGTTATTACATATACAGCACCCTCCATAATTATTGGCACCCCTGGTTAAGATGTGTTAAAAGCCTTAAAATAAATTCAATTTTTATTGCAGAAGCATAGTCTCACACTGAAAATTGTAGAAAAATGTAACCTTCAACTCAAGTGAATTTTAAGAGAAAAAAAAAAAATCCCTGACTAAGAAATAATTATTTTTCATAAAATCACCTGTTCCACAATTATTGGCACCCCTAACAATTCCTAGGAAATAAATGTAATTGAAGTATTTCTGTCATTTCTACAGTAGTTTACAAAGTTGATCAGAGTATCTAGGAACATTTCATTAGTAATTCATCACTTCCTGTTTCCCTGGGGTATATATATGACGTGACACAGAGGCCATTTCTCTTATCCACTCTTCAACATGGGATAGACAAAGGAACACACCATTCAAGTAAGGCAGATGTGTATCGACCTTCACAAGTCAGGCAATGGCTACAAGAAAATAGCCACTCGCCTGCACCTGCCCATATCTACTGTCAGAGGAATCATTAAGAAGTTTAAAATAACTGGAACAGTGGTAAACAAGCCTGGACGAGGACGCAAGGTTATTTTGCCACCACGCACAGAGAGGAGGATGGTAAGAGAAATAAAAAGTTCTCTAAAGCTCACTGTTAAAGAATTGCAACAAATGGTAGCATCTTGGGGTCACAAAGTCTCCAAAACAACCATCAGGCGCTATCTACATGCCAACAAGCTGTTTGGGAGGCATGCACAGAAAAACCTTTTCTCACTCACAATCATAAACATAAACATCTGGAGTTCACTAAGCGGTACTGGGACTTCAACTGGGACCGTGTGCTTTGGTCAGATGAGACCAAGATAGAGCTTTTTGGCAACAAACACTCTAAGTGGGTCTGGCGGAACACAGAAGATGAGTATGCAGAAAAGCACCTCATGCCCACTGTGAAGTATGGGGGAGGATCAGTGATGCTGTGGGCCTGTTTCTCTTCCAGAGGCCCTGGGAACCTTGTTAGGGTGCATGGCATCATGAACGCTTTGAAATACCAGGACATTTTAAATCAAAATCTGGTGGCCTCAGCCCGAAAGCTGAAGATGGGTCGTCACTGGGTCTTTCAGCAAGATAATGACCCTAAACATGTGGCCAAATCTACACAGAAATGGTTCACCAGACACAGAATCAAGCTCCTCCCATGGCCATCTCAGTCCCCAGACCTCAACCCCATTGAAAACCTGTGGAGTGAGCTGAAGAGGAGAGTGCAGAGGAGAGGACCCAGGTCGCTGAATGATTTAGAGAGATTGTGCAAAGAGGAATGGTCAAGATCCCTCTTTCTGTATTCTCCCATCTTGTGAAACATTATAGGAGAAGATTAGGTGCTGTTTTGTTGGCAAAAGGGGGTTGTACAAAGTATTAACATCAGGGGTGCTAATAATTGTTGCACACATGATTTGATGTAAAAGAATTATTTCTTAATGTGGGATTTTTTTCCCTCTGAATAAATGCACTTGAAATAAAGGTTGGATTTTCCTCTTTTTTTCATTGTGGTCCTATATTATTTAGAAAAAAACTGAATTTATTAGAAGCTAAAGAACACATCTTAACCAGGGGTGCCAATAATTATGGAGGGCAGTGTACCTCTTTAGATTAATTCTGAGTTGTTTCCTGGTTTCATTTTTCATTTAACCCCAGATCACCCCTTAAACCATTGTTTCGAAATGTTTTGAAACATTTCAAAACTTGCTCGCTCAACATGGCATCCACTGGCCAAAGTTGTCATTGCAGTCCTTAATTATTGTTGGTGTTGATGTACTGAAGCCCCCCTTATCGCAAATCCAAAAATATTAATAGTTTTGACACAGGCAAGATCAGTCAATTATTTATTTTTTGTACGATATGACTATTTCTTATTGTATAGCACTTTGTTTATTTTGCTGTTAAATGTTCTCATTCATTCATTGAGAATGATTGCGTCAGGTCAGCCTTTTAAAACTATCTGATACCCGTGCTTTGCACAGCTACTTGAATTAGCTGGTTTTACTTGCAAAAACGGCTTCAAAATGCAGTTTTCACTTCACAACTAAGTTCGAAACCTGGCGCATCGCCTTTGTCACACAGTAAAACCGGTGTAGGCGGAAAACAGACTCGTTATTCACAGTGGTTTCAGAGGACATGTGCGAAATTACTCAAATCGTCAACTCAGTAATATTATATAGATATAGATGGACTTGACAATGACAATTTTTGATTCTGCCTAGTTGGTATTGCACCTCATTGAGATTATACACATCAATAAAATGTGGTATATAGATTTAGATTCAGAAACATTTTGCTCAAAGATTTTTATTCTGGGATAATATTTGCTGCATTTTTTTTTTCATTCAGCTGGCTTCTCTGCTTCTCTACCATCTGAAATCAAATTACAAGTTTATTTAAACAAAAAACAAACAAACATACTTCAACTTATTGACACATTGGGAAATACTTGGTAAGCTTTAGAAAATCAATCTATCTATAATGTATTCTGAGCAACTGTGGCAAAATCCTTTCAAAATCTCTCATCACGACAACGCAATGAAACACCTCAAATGGTTGTAGGCAGAGGAATACATTATTAACATATCCCCTCCCCTTACAACCCTTACAGACCAATTAGGGACAATCCCAACACTTTTTCGATTTAAAACTTAACATAAAGCAATGCATTATGGTCAATAATTACCTGTCCTAACCACAGGGGTAAACTTTATCATAGAGAATTTACTGGGATCAAACTGTGTGCCTTGAATCAAGACAAGAGCACACACAGGTGGATCTCACTGGACAAGACTTGTTTTTCTGGGCCCTTTGCCCATGTTTGCCGTGAAACAGGACTGGTAAGTTCTTAGAATCGCGCGGTGTATGGGGCACAGAATTTTGCCCTAGGCCTCTATGCATTTCCTGGAGTCGTGCGGTGTATGGGACACAGGATTGCATCCTAGGACTTAGAGCACTTCCTGGAGTCGTGCGGTGTATGGGGCACAGGAAGTTGCTGAGGGTGGGTTTGGTTACCCCATCTTGGAGGATGGTGAAACCAGCGCTTTGGCGTTGTTGTAGCCTTCCCCCTCTTGGGGGGATGCGGAAGGCAATACTCAGTCGGGGCTGGTCCAGATACCTCAGAGGAGGCATAGTCGGATTTGACTCAAGCTGGGTGGGGTCTAGAGGGGATCAGGGAGGCAATGCTCTGTTGGGGCTGGCTCTGGTCTTTGTTGATTCTGGAGGTGGTTGGGAAGGCACTGTTCAGTCGGGGCTGGTCCTAACTACTCCCGGCAGGACCTCTTTTCCCAAGCTTTCTTGTTAGCACTCAGGCTGGATGGGGTCTTGATGGGAGGCAATGCTTTGTCGTGGCTGGCCCTCGTCCCTTCATTCCCTGGGACGGTCGGGAAGGCACCGCCCTATAGTGGCTGATCCTGGCCACTCCTGGGGAGGACCCCTTCTCCCCAGCCTCCAAATTTTCCGGGAGGGGATCATCAGCTGGCCACCTCTTCGGCCCTGATCGACCTAGCCGTGGCTACCTAGCGGTGTTAACAAGCGGCTGGTGGGTCAGGGGGTAAGTATGTGGCCTCCCCTGAGTTCCGCCTATAGGAACAGCACGCAGGGCAGGTGGTCCAGAGCGTCAGGACCTTAATCGTGGCTCAGTTTTCTATGGAGACTAGCTCCACTCACGCAACGGCACATCTTGCACCACACGCGTTTCTTTTTTTACTTTGCCTCTTAGAGGTCTAAAACTCCTTCCTAATCAGACCCACTTTTTTATCTTTATTTTTATTTGACGCGAATTGAACTTATCCAATACCTTCTATCAATGACTGGAAGACCCCCTATTCTACCACCTTCAGATTGGGAAATACCTCCAGAAAATCTAAACTGCTAACCCAAACCGAAGATATAAAATTTCTCTTCCGTAGGGACCTCCCCAGGACCCTACACGAAACCAATTATCAGATCTTGGCCACCCATCATTTAGAATTAATATTCAACCTTTTTCTGGACCCTAATTACTTAGGAACACTTCTCTCAGCAATCTCTATTAAAATTGCCCAACATTCAGTCTCTAAACCCGCTAATTCAATTGGTACCAAACTCATCCGACCGAGCAACAGGAAAACATCTTCTACCGACCCCTAGGTTCATATCCATGGACTTACCGCTAATTATTTCAAAACTAAGGCAGCTTCTACTAATTAGACTACCTTCCGAAGACACCTTCATACGTCACTTATTGGACACTTAGCACTTAACCAACTAACCCCTAAAAAAACTCCAATTGGTTACGGGATACACCCAGAGACTTGATCACCTCAGTGGGGCCATCCCTGGTTGAGGGTGTATAGTAGTAATGGCCGAAACACCCGATGATCCCAGGGTACACTACTGACGATGTATCCTGACATTCACTCAAAAAAATGTTAACCTCTCTAAAAATAGCCTTAGTACACCCGAACATTCATTTCCACCTTCCCCACACCCTTACTCCCTTTCCCGGAGTTTAGGGACAGAGTATGCCACTCCAGGCCAGCGGAGATGTTGATCGACTTTTCTGACGCTCTCTGTTATACTCTGATTTCTCTGATCTTTCTCCCCCTCTTGGACCAGACAACTGGATGGGTATGACTCGGAGCGACTTGCGTCGGCCCGTGCATTTCCAGGGTTCTCCACTTCAACCGCGAAGCCGATGGGCCTAGCGGGGAGAATCTTGAGTAGATTCCATAAACCTAACCTGCCAGTGTCATCGGACAGACCAGTCTACCATCAATCCAATGTCCATATGGTCCCTTCCCATCTTAAACCTTCCTCCCCCCCTTCTTTTTCCTCTCCCATATAAATTATAAAAATACTTACCACTCGAATTTTTCAACCACTAACATTAACCACTGACCTTGTCTGTCTTTCTTTCTTTCTTTCTTTCTTTCTTTCTTCGTTCCTCCTTTTCTCTTAGACCCTACAAGATGCGTGAACTCAACAATTTCCAAAAACTCGTCCGGACTTTTTTTTAAATTCCTACAAGCCCACCATCACTGGTATGCTAGAAAGGGAACAAGACAGAATCTAACACCACATCATTTCGCCCAAATCCAGACATGGCTCTCCACCGCCATCAAACCAGCATTCCCAAACAACAAGACAACAATGTTTATCCAAAGTAATGCAACCAATTGGCTTCAGACAAGTCTTCAAATTTTGGAGGAACACTACCAAGGCACCATTGAGGACCTTCGCAATACTATTTTAACGCTTAGCATGAAGGACATTCGTAGAACATGGGCCATCGCATCAAAGTAGATCAGGAGAGATTACCCACACATCAGAAACGAGGTTTTATCACAATCAACTCCAACTAGAAAATGCTTATTTGTAACCCCTACCAGGACCAATTCTACACCACTCCTCTCCCCAGACCACACACCAAGATGAACTTCCTATGAAACTCCCAAAAACTCCCAATCGTCGTATCTGGTGCACAAAAAAGAGAAGACACTCCTCAACCGGAATCAACTCTTCTCGATGTCAGACCCAATCCAACAACTCAGGAACGAGACAAACCTCCAGAGGGTAAACTCTAGAAAAAACCTACCTGAGACACCTTGTTCCCATACAAGGAACCATCCCAATACCGATCCTTAACCCAACTCCACCTCAACGCTTAACCTTACATAACCCCTGCCTCAACTTACCCCACCCCCACCACTAAGCCAAACTCCACCCCAGCCCTGCACTAACCCTCAAACTTGACCTCAGTAAAGTGTTAACCTCTATAAGTTAACTCAACACCCTGTACATTTTAAATGAGTATGCATGGTGTTTATGCAGCCTTCTGGGATTGAGAACACTTTGGCACAGAAGTTGGATTAATCCTGTGTTAATTCGGTGTAAACCCACTGTAAACACCAGGTTGACTAAATCTTCCTGTTGAGGTCAAGTTTAGGTGTTATCTGGGGGTTAGTGTTACACAGGTGTTAACTTTACTCGAGCAGTTAAGTCAATCCTAAAACTTGACCTCACCCATTGACTACTGTGCAAATTTTCTCGGATTTAAGGTCCTATGGGGATCACCGGAAGGGTGACTTCGCCACTCTATAAACTCCGCCAAAGAAAGTTCAGAACAGTGCTTCGAAGGTAGGGGTGGCCCCTATAATACACTGGCCACCTGTAGCACCGTGGATCTTACCCACACCCGAAATAGACCTCAGCGTGCTTGAAGCAATAAAAACACAGGATAGTGCTGCGTATGTTAGCATAGTAAGGGAAAGATTAAACTACAACTGGAGAAACTACCATCATATATACAGATGGGGCTAAAGACCCAAAAACTGAAAAAGTAGGATTTGCTTTTTACATTCCAGAATTGGGAATCACAAAATGTAAACAACTGGCTGAGGGGGTTTCAGTCTACACAACAGAAATAATAGCTGTAATATGGGCATTGCAGTGGATAGAGGAGGTGAAACTGACCCAAACAATCATCTGTTCAGATTCAGCCTCAGTACTGATGACGCTTAGGGAGGGTGAGATGGGAGCCCGATCAGACCTATTTGTGGAACTACTTACTGGGTTATACAGGATTGAGCAGGCAGGAGGTTCAGTGGGATTTATTTGGGTGCCAGCCCATGTTGGAGTGAAAGGGAATGAGGCAGCTGATATTAGTGCTGGGTATTTATTTATCGCGATACATCAACATACGCAAACCTTTTTAGAACATAGTCTTTATTCAGATAACACACATAAATCCGTAAAAGTTAATGTCTTATTTCATTCTTTATTGTTTTATTCAGCAAGGTAAATCCAGAAAACCATGTTGCTTCATCTTTTTTCATGTTGCTTCAAATATTTGTTTGTACCTTTCAATTTTGAAGATTCAAAAATGAATAATTCATGATATTTGCTTTTAATTCTTGTTGAAAATTCATCACCATAGGTTAAAAAATAACATTCATTTCTTTTTTATGAAGCCCAGCTGTATTATTGCCAGCATCCCCCGGAGACATAAGTGCTTAAATAATACTTACGTTCTGAATTTACATTTCGTCAAGCTCACGCAGTTCACTTTAGTTCAGTATATATCACTGTACTCTGTTCCACAGCCCAAATATGCTTTGCTCGGATTAGCGCTAGACTACCGATAGAGGTCTTGATTATAGTACCGTGTAACAGTCTGACATTTCCCAGAATACTCGTTTCTGACAATATGCACTAGGGGAACTCACGATAGAAATTTTATGAAGCCGATTGTCAGAAAGAAAGTTGATAAAACTCATCACTATTGCCATGGGGAGTCCCTGGTATCAACGGGTTAGACAAAACAACTTTCGTCAAACCTTTATTACATTTGAACCGGTTTTGTAATGAATGGTCACGACAGAATGGCGAGGCTTACCGGCTACGGACGGATGTGGCTGCACTTCAATTTTGTGTTTACGGCGCAGGTGGCTTGCGCGCTGACTTGTATTTCCTGATATCTTTGTCTTAATGGTTGCCCTTACCACAGAAAGGAGTTTCTGCACAGTGATTCCACACCTTGCTTTTGACGGGAGACGGCATATTCGCGATCTTAGCGATTTGCATGATACAGAATGACACAGGACAACGTACCGTCTCACCTTGTGGAATTGAATAGTACAGAATATGTAGCGCAACCACGTGAATGCCTATGGCAAGCCGTTTTAACATTTAATAGCTAGACTGGATATGTGTTGCAGATATCCGCTATTCAATTCTTCCTAGTCAAAAAGAGCATTTCAGATATCTACAATGACATTCCTCCTATCCACAATTGTCATTTAAGATATCTACAACGTCATTCTTCCTAGGATAAATGACGTCACTTTTTCCATTCATGTGAATGGGGTTTCTCATTACAGATATCCACATTTCAGTTGCAGATATCCGCAAAGTGAATTACGGATATCTGCCACTGAATTACGACTAGTAGTAACTCCAGTTTGAGATATCTACAATTAAATTTTGACTAGTCAAAATTGCCGTTCAAGATATCTTGAATTGCCCTCAATTCAAGATATCTACATTGTCCTATGTAGATATCTTAAATTAAGCTTTGCCTAGTCAGAGTGTCATTGTAGATATCTTTAACTGGATGTATGTCTAGTCAAAATTAATTAGTAGATATCTCAAACTGGAATTTGGGATATACGTAATTTAATTGTAGATATCTGCTATCAAGTTATAGATATCTCGGAGAGAAATTTGATAAGAGATATCTCAAATTGGAGATATCTTTCACTTCCATTGTGCCTAGTCGAAATGTAATTGAAGATATCTTGAATTAGAGTTTTGACTAGGCGAAATGACGTCGCAGATATCTGTATGCCAGAAAGTTACAGCAAGCGGGGGGCGGCGCGTGCTGATTCAAAGCTGCATTTAAACGCTATGTCAGAGGAAGCAGAGGCGAAGTTGTTTTTATCGTGTTTTTAATGCCGCAGCCCGTCCACGACAGGAGCTGTCAAATGCACAAGGTTTAACGTTACATTCTGCAACAACGACTCTTTAAGCTGTTACTCCAGGGGCGCGTTTCCCAAAAGCGTAGTTGCTAACTAAGTTAGCAACTTACATAGTTCATCCATTCACGGTCAATGGGCCCAACTATGTAAGTTAGCATCTGTGATTTCGGGAAATGCACCCCAGAATTCGTCGTAGGTCCTCAAGTGTGTCTGGAGACTACAAATATTCGATACGCTGTAAATTTCTACCACAAGTCTCTAGTGAAGCAAGCTCGTTAAGCCACAAAATTCCTTGGTGATAAGTTCTTTCTATTTTATGGCATTTTTCTAACAATGTTATCCACAACAGCAACCGCCATTTCTTCGCTAACGCTGCACAACAATTCTGACTGGTCATAATGACGCGTTTGAGATATCTTTAATGTTCATTCTGCCTCGTCAAAACTGAATTACAGATATCTACATTTGTCAGTTGGGATGCGTGGACGAGTCGAAAGTAAGCTTTCAGTGACGTTTCTGCAGATATCTGTAATTCAGTTGTGACTAGTCAAAACTGAATTACAGATATCTCTAACTGTAGTTTTCACTAGTCAAAATGACGTTATAGATATCTTGAAGTAAAATTATGACTAGTCACAATGTAATTACGACGAGTCAAAATGACGTTGTTGATATCTGCAATGTTAATCCCGGATAGTCAGACTTCGCTATTAAATGTTAAAACGGCTTGCCATATCCCTGCTGATATCTGTAATTCAGTTGCGACTAGTCAAAACTGAATTACAGATATCTCTAACTGTAGTTTTCACTAGTCAAAATGACGTTATAGATATCTTGAATTTAAATTCGGACTAGTCACAATTTAATTAGGACGAGTCAAAATGACGTTGTTGATATCTGCAATGTTCATCCCGGATAGTCAGACTTCGCTATTAAATGCTAAAACGGCTTGCCATAAACCCCATTCACATGAATGGAAAAAGTGACGTCATTCATCCTAGGAAGAATGACGTTGTAGATATCTTAAATGACAATTGTGGATAGGAGGAGTGTCATTGTAGATATCTTAAATGCTCGTTTTGACTAGGAAGAATTGAATTGCGGATATCTGCAACACATATCCAGTCTACCTATTAAATGTTAAAACGGCTTGCCATACACGATGTAATTACAACGAGTCAAAATGACGTTGATGATATCTGCAATGATAATCCCGGATAGACAGACTTCGTTATTAAATGTTAAAATGGCTTGCAGATGATACCTGCACTGATAATCCCGGATAGACAGACTCCGTTATTAAATGTTGAAATGGCTTGCCATAGAGTGCCAGGTATCCCCGGATTAGTTACACCGAGGCTTTCGTCGGGGTATAGGAATTTCCTCATGAAATGTTTCAAATTAAAATTCATATTGTCCATTATGTGGACTGGTGACACTATGGACTCAAGTATCGCTCCCATTCTCGAACGGGCGAGCGAACAGTGTAAAATAATTTCGATCGATGCCTCTGGAAAAAGTTGTTTGTTGCGTTTTTTGCGTAATGACTCATGTATCTGCATGCATAAATTATGCGCGGCAGGGTCGGCTTTCACTTGGCTGTTTCCGCATTGGAGTTTCATTCGTAGTTTTACCGCATGGGAATCTATAGTAAACAGGCGAACCAATCGCAGTGCAGACAGCGCGCACCTCATTTGCATTTCTCCGGCCCCAGATTGGTAACCATGGTAGCACATGACGAGGCTGATTTTAAATTCCTAATATGGTCGGGGATCCCGTGACAGCTTCAGCTTGGAAATGCCGCTTCCTCCGCAACGAAAGTCTCGTTTCTGGCGAGATTCACCGAGAGAAAAACAATGTATACGACGGCAAGAATGTTTCAGATCGAAGTTAGATTGAACGATGTTAAGTTGGTCAGTGTCATTGTGCACAGTTCAGTCACCAGTGTGGTCTGCAGTTGTTAGAAACTAGCGAACGGTAGGTGAGAAATTATTCGATACAGTGTATCGCTTCCACACGAATTTGACAACCGGTTGAGGTAACGCAACGTTGGCACTGGTGATATGCTATTTCACGTACCGGTACCCAGCACTGGCTGATATGGCAGTTAAAAAGGTACTAAAGGGGGAGATTGATGTGGAAGCTCATGGACATATGATGATGGAATATATGGTGGAAGATGGAACATGAGTTTAGAACTTTTATCAAAAGACACATAACAGCTGTGTGGCAGAGAGTGGGGAAAATGAGAAGTGGAGGCACTACTTTGGTTTACAAAGTAGTGTAAGGAAAAATGACTGCTATTTAAATGACTGCTATTTAGGAGGAGAAAGAAGGCATACAGTTATGACTAGACTAAGACCAGGACATTGTGGGCTAGCGTGGGACCTGGCAAAGATAGGCAAGCGCAAAGACGGATGTGTGACGTGCAGAAAACAACAAACTGTGAGACACCTACTCATGGAATGCAGTCAGTATACTGGCGAACAAGAGAGACTGTATGCCACAGTTAAATTTGGGAGTAGCAATCTCATTAAAGAACCTGCTGAATCCTGTGGAGAACCAGGCAAGGATTGTGAATGCAGTCCTGGAGTTCATTGCCGCAACAAGACTGCAACTATGGGAATAAGATCACCATTCCATGCTGAAATATAATTATAACCAGTGAGAGGCAGCAATGTGCCGCAAGGCATCAAGAATTCCGGCAAGCCAGAAGAAGACCGAGCAGTGCCTCGCGGCAGCGGTGTAATCTGCGCGTCACTAGTGAACCACAACTTTTTGGGAATTAAAAGTGCTAGTTATTTCCCTGTCGCTAGTTATGTAAAAGTCTGTTTCGAATATAATCTAACATCAGAAGTTCAATGGCGATGGCAATTTCGAACCTTTTAAACAGTTTTGAAACCTTTGAAACGACCACTGTTTCGAAATGTTCCGAATTGTTTCCAAACCAGATTTATTTCAGGAGTGCACAGCCTAGTGGCAAAAACTTTTACTGCAGCTATTAAAATGTTTTGAAGTGAAAAAAAAAACACATGATCATTGCCAGGCGGAGCAGGAAAAACGTCAATAGTCACGTGACAAAAGTTTTGACGAAGAGTCGTAAACCCGCGTCAAACACGGAAGTTTTGAACGTGTTCGAAACAGTTCGGCCCAATTCCAATCCGCCCCCTGAAGACTCAAGCCCCGAACGCTCACTGACTTAATTGACGTCAGCTGTAAGGGACTGAGTCTGAGAGACTGAGAGGGCTCCAGATCCTATAAATTGGAATTGAACAGCGCTTACCCCCTTTCACGTTACCAAACTACACGCAGTTGTGACAATCAACGTTAATATTTACACGGAAACTTTTTCTTTCTCGCTCCTTCCATTACCTCGATCGGACCGCTCTTTGGTTTATTTACCTTTTTTTTTTTTTTTGTTTACATTTCCGGTATTCCGACGGCATCCCCCGTATTTGACTTCACAACGCTGTGAACTGTGGGTAATTTCCTCACCCAAAGTCAGCATCGGTGCTGACTTGCGGTAAGGGGGCAGTAAGGGCTCATTCACGGACTCACTGACTTGATGATCTGACAATGGAACAGCCCTCACACACTCACGGACTTCCCGTGAACGCGCCTCTAAGTCAGTGAGTCCTTAAGGGGTCGGATTCGAATTGGGCCTTCGAATCTGCGTGTCGAAATTGCCATCTCTAAAGTTCAACTTTACTGACATTAGGCTTCCCGTAACAACAAATTACTAGTCTCCTGTACACTTCAGGTCAACGAGCTGGCCAGTTGGTTGGGAAGGTAGGTTCTCTACTTCAGTCGAAGCTAGCTGCTTTTAAGAAGTCGATACGACATTGTTACCAGCGGGGGGTTGGCAAGATAATTGGGTATTTGTTAGTTTCTGTCAAGGAATTGTCACTTGCTTACGTTAGCTATCTAACTTTAGCTAAAATCTACGTTAGGCCTAGCTAGCAAGGGAGATTTGGTGTAAAGGGGAGGTGTATGTTTTTGCCGGTGTTACGGATCAACTGGTTTCCCTGTTAACTGGTGACCTTTGTTTACAAAAGTCGGGTCTTTCTCACAGCAGCATAAGATTTTCCGCTGGCCTTAGCTGTCCGTGCAAATGCCTTAACAATTACAATCTAATTTTACTTGTTATCTATCCATCTGATTCAAGTATTTCGTTGATTTTTGACATTCGTAAAGCCGTGATGAGTGTAAAAATCGAGTTTAATCTTCTTGCTCCTGCAAATTAAAAAAAAAAAAAAAAAGTCACGTCACCGATACATGTAAAATAAACATTAGGCTAGTACGATGGATTAACCCGCTAGGCCATCGAAACACAACGTTTGCAGGATGTCCAAGTACATTCCATAACTCAAACAGAAACAACCGGACATACATTTCTTGGTTGTAAACACCTCGGTTGGATTAACTTGTGACCATTGTTACCGCAGAGATAGTAGCTGAACCTGAGTTTGTTGCGCCTCTGAAATTGAACATTTTAGGTTTTTGTTAAGCATCGAATCGGCTGACGCTTTTTTTATATTGAATTTATTTTGTTATTAAATAGTCAAAAGAAATCCAGTTTATGAGATTATCCCCGCCGTCTGAAAGATAGGAACCGTGCCCTATCGCGTTACCCTTATTCAAATTATTATCTGTGAGTAGCCTAACCAGCCATTATAAACACGATGCAAGGACTTTGTTTTGACTGGTTATATATTACGCTGTATTATTTATAACGGCTGGCTATTAACGGACTATATTGAAAACGGTCTACCCGATAAGACAGTGTTATTCGACTCCTAGACACAAGATAATCTCGTGAACTGAATTTGTTTAGGCTGGTTAATGGCAGGATTAAATAAAATATTTTTTTAAAGCGTCAGGCAGTTGGATTCTTAACAACCCCAAAAAAAAAGTGAGAAAGACTCGACTTCTATAAACAAACATTTAACAGGGAAACCAGTTGATCCGTAACACGGGTTGCCCCTTTTCAATATAATCTGGAAGTAACCAGCCATTATAAATACATCACCAGCCAAAACAAAGTCGATGCATTATGTAGTTAAGATGTTTTATAGATTTAGCAGAAACAACCTGATACTAATTTGTCGGTGTAAAACACCTCGGCTAGATTAATTTGTGACCACTGTTATTGCAGTGATTACAGCGGAACCTCAGCGTGTTGCGCCTCTGAAGTGAAACATTTCGTTGGGAAGAGTCTCGTTGAGTTGCCCCTATTTATAGAAGGTTTGACTTAATTTTATAGTTAACAAAAAAAAAAAAAACCCACACACACCCACATGCAGAACATTGTCATAATTTGAGTTTATTTTAGAATAAAGTAATTGTCTTAATGGCTTTACGCATCCTCTCCCATCTCCGCCAGCTAAAAAGGGAATCGTGTTGATGCGATATCTGTCTGAGGGTGCCTTCCTTCTGAAGGGTAGTCCTCTCGCATTTCTTAACCGAATCTTCCGTAAGTTAGTGGAAGTGCTTCAGATTAATGATTCGCAGATGCTGCTATAGCTTGGGGGGTGGGGTGGGGTGGGGTGGTTGGGGGAGGAGAGGAATATTGTGCTCAGAGCACTCTTCATTTTGCAGCTGGTCTGACTTGTTCAGCTGTGGGAAGGGCACACAGGGCAGAAGAATGCTTGGTCTGTGGGAGGCTTTCCCATACAGTCCCAGTGGTACCAGCGCCCACATGCTGTGCATTCAATCTGTAAGAAATATAACTTAAGTATTATGCAAGGAGAAAAGTTAACATTTATGGAGCAGAGATACCCTTACCCAGTCAACATGGCTCTCTTTAGTGCTTCCTGCATCCCTCTCCCCACAGGAGCGGCAGAGATCCAACAGGGTATCTGATTCAAAGAGTTATTGAAACTTCTGTACTTGTGTATAAAGATTTAAGCAAGACCATAAATCATACCTGACTCGTCAATCAGTGTTTGGGACATTTCCACCCTCATTTTATTGACCCCGTTCTGGTCAACTGGAAAGTTGGACTTCTCCCCTTTTAAGATGCTCTCAGCCACCTTGAACATAGATTGCAGTAAACTCACTTTGAAATATTTGAAAGATGGATTAAGTGACAATATGGACAGCTTACTTTACAGACCAGCACCCCACATGATGTGGTGTCCTGCTGGTGGGGGTGGTCAATGGTGCTGCATGACCATCTGAACACATTTGTTTTTCCTTCTAATGAAGGCTCTAAATTGCGAAGATAAAGAGATCAAGTGATACTGCTTGTGACTTACAAGATACTTCATTTACTTCAGATAGGCAAACATGAGGAAACATTTAAGATTACCTTGTTTTTTCCTTGCATTTCTGAAGTTGGGCACTAGTAGCTCCAAAGGGGTCAACAAAAGGGCCCTAAGCTCCATGGGGGGTATATAGCTTTAAAAAAAAAAAAAAAAAAAAAAAAGTATGATTCCTAAGTCTACAGAAAGCTTTTATGCTTGCTAAAGATCTGCATGTAGCTTTGGATAAATGTGCACTTACTGCCAGAGTCCAGTGTCTGTCCTTGCAAACTGCTCCAATGAGTATCTCATACAGTGCAGCATCCAGCGACAAAAATCCACCTGTTATGACTTGCACATCTTGTAAACATCAAGATTAAATGATACTCACCTTTCTCAACCCCCTAGATGTGCCATTCCATATAGTGGTCATTTCAAAGGAGTCAATCACAAAGGCTTTGGATGGCACTCGCCTGGCAACAATTGACATGTAACAGTTCAGGACCTGCAAATAGTTGCTTGTTATTGATGGTCTGTTTCAAAAAAAAAAAAAAAACCAACACAACCTACAAGCCAGCTTAAAGCGGAGTATATTCAGGAATACTTACCTCACTCACCAGTTCCTTTCCAGGGGCAAGGCTCTGGAGATCTGCTGTAAAGATGTTATAGGGCCCAGTCTTTGCCCATAAGATCTCCCCCTTTTTCTGATCCCAGATGTCTATCACTGGAAAGGCAGAGTAGTATTTTGAAGTTACAGAAATAGGGGGGAAAAAAAAAAGGAATTGGGTACAAATTTAATCTGACAAGATATATACCATTGCTTTGGAGTGGATTTTTGATTGGAGATATTCCTTCAGTGGGAGAGGTGCTGGAACTGGATTTTTTATCTGGAGAGATGGGTGTGCGGGGACAGGACAGAGTGGCTGAGGAGGTTGGAGAGAGGGTGATCAGAGGGGCGCTTACAGCATCAGGTTGGATGTTTTGGTGGGTTGGACTAGAGGTACTCGCTGTTAAACTGTGGTGTGAAGCCAGATGAGGGGGCTTGTCTGCTCTTTTAAGCTTTGCTGGAATCCTCTCTTCTGGCTTGATGAAATGAACCAGATGATCTAGGTTTACGGTGGTTTTTGTTGTGCTGGTGCTGCTTTTGAGTACAGCAATTTTCTCTTGGAGGTCTGTAATTGTGAATGGTCCGAGCATGTCAGCCTCCATTTTCCCCCCCCCCTTCCACTGCTGTTCCCTGATGTTTTTGAGCAACACGACATCGCCAGCTTTGAATGCGTCATCCTGACACCGGTCCCCTTTCCTTTTCCTGGTTTTCTCATGGCTTTTTAATGTTTTCCCGCATCTCCTGATACACCTAATGCTGTTTGAGTCTTTCCGAGACCACCACTTCATCCCTCACGAGTGTTTCCACCTTCTCCTCGGTCACCTACAAGAAAATACAAGGGCATTAGAGAGTTAGAGTTATCACATTTAATTGGCTGCTGTATAAAAATATTGCAAACAATTTCTTGACAGGCCTACCTCATACTCTCTGAGTACCTCTGAAGGATATCTGGCCTCCCTACCAAACATGAGGTAGTAAGGGCTGTATTTTGTGGTGAGATGTTTTTTGGTCCTGATGCCAAATATTGTGGCACCCAGATATCGGTCCCATGTCCTGGGATTGTCCCTCGCCAGCTTGCCCAGAGACCTGAAATATTCAGTGGTCTCATACTGAAAGTGATCATGTATTCATTATCAACTTAAACAAGTCGTTTTTACCCTTTAAGAACATACCGTTGGATGGTGCTGTTAAGTCTCTCAACAAGCTCGTTTGTTTGGGGATGGTAGGGGGAACAAAAGCTCCTTTTTATGCCCAGCTTCTCACAGAGGCAAGCGTTGACCTTCCATATGCCAAATATTAATACAAGTCAGCATGGATGACCAATACTAGGGTACTGCAAATACTCCATTTTTACCTCACCTTATTTTCAAACTCTGTTCCCTGATCTGTAAGCAGTCTTTGAGGAGCCCCAAATTTGTACACAAAGTCAAGAATACAATGGGTTACCCCTTCTGCTGATTTGCTTTTAAGAGGGCAGGCCTCTGCCCACTTACTGAAGTAGTCAACCATAACACAGATGTACTGGTTTCCTCTCTGAGTGACAGGGAGCTTGAGAAGATCCATTCCAACCAGCTCAAATGGCTCAGACTCCTGAAAGACAAGAATGCGCACTACACAACTCCACTGGAAGGTTAGTTCAGACTCTAAAGTCACAAGGAAGCTCACCTCTGTTGGGTTATATTGTTTCTTTTCCTTTAGGTTGGCCCGCTTAGACTGACATGCTGGGCACTGGGCAACCTGAAAAATGAAAGTCCTCAGAATAGCCATCATGTCAGGTCTGTCTTTACAAGTAATGTACACAGGAATATTTAGATAGCGACAGTCACATCTTCACATCTACTTTTTAAAACTTTATTCACACAATTGTGCCTGAATTGTTTCTGGTCTTTTAGAGTGCCCATTCTTTCAAGTTAGCTGATACATGAAAATGTTTGGGGTGAAGTAATTCCTTTGTTCACTTACCCATTTACAAATGTCATCTTCCATGCCAGGCCAATAATACCGACTGATAATGGAATGATGAGTTTTTTCCACTTCAGTGAGCTCCATGAGCGCTGCAGTGGAAGTCCCAAAAAATTTCATCCGCCTCCTCAGATGAAAGAACAACCTTTGCAAGGTGTTCTTCCTGGCCTTTTCATCTTCTACAAATGTAGAAGACATCTCCATCTAGAAAGGATGCTGCTCCTGAATTATTAAGGCCGAAAATATCATTGAAAAATAAAGTTTTGTTGATCTGTTTACCCTTTAGGATGAAATTTGCTGCTCTCCTCTTGATTACATATTTTTGTTGCTTTGTTGCGCCCTGGGGAATTGATTATGGACTTTAAAGTCCATCAACTCTCGCACAATTGTAGGATTCTTCTCTTGCTTCAAAACCCAAAACTTATATAGGGGTCATGGGTAATTGGATAATTGGATTCAAAAATCAGCCCTCAAAAAAGGGCTGCTGACCTGTGGTGTAGTGGTCACTGGTTCATTTGTAATTAATAATTTGGTTCATTGGTGAACATGCATTGGTACTGTGAAACGTATCAATAAACGTGAAAGTAGTAGCAGTTGTTGAAATAATAAACGAAACCGTATCAAAAGTGTTCGAATTGAAGGTGGAAAGGAATTGGGCTTCATAATACGAAAGAGGCTCCCATGCAGAGGTTAATTTGTTGAATATTAGCCTATGTTAAAATGCATAATGACCAGGAAATGTCAAACGATGGCATCTGTATTGAAGTTAAATCAATGTTCTCTCTCGATAACGTAATTTTGGTAATCGTGGGATGAATTTTGTGGTGTGAATAATTATGTTTCCATTGAATCTCAGTGCTTATTTTACCCCCAAAAAGCAGACATTACGACCTCTGATCTCTAAAAATACAGAATAGTTTGGAAAAATGAGACTGTAGTAATGGGTTTATCATCAACTAGAACCGCAAATAACGGGTTATCACTGCAACAACGGGTCACAAGTTAATCCAGCCGAGGTGTTTTCAGCCAACAAATCAGTGTCTGGTTATTCATGATAAACCGACATGCAGTCTACTCTAACATTCTTTCCAACCGTCCAATGCAGTGGCGCAGTGGACTAGGCCTACTGCAAAGAAACTTTGTCCATAGTTCCGGGAATGTTTGGTATCGAAACCTACTTGAGGATTACTTTTTTTTAAAAAGAAGCAAGTAAAATGCGATTTCAATTTGTCATCAGTTTCACTCAATTCTATTAAAATAAACAAATGAATTGGACGGATATCCGAGTAAAATTGGATTATAACTGTTCAGGCATATCCACGATCAGCGCCGTTTCTTTTCCGTAGTTAGAACATCTGCAGTTGCTATGAGAAAGGTCCGACGTTTGTAAACAAAGGTCACCAGTTAACAGGTGTTACGGATCAACTGGTTTCCCTGTTAACTGGTTACTTTTGTTTATAGAAGTTGAGTCTTTCTCACAGGTTTTTTTGCTTTTTGTTAAGAATCTAAATGGCTGACGCTTCAAAAAAAAAAAAAAAAAAAAAAAAATATATATATAATATGATTTAATTTAATCCTGCCATTAACCAGCAGAAACAAATTCAGTTCACGAGATTATCTCGTGTCTAGGAGTCGTGTAACACTGTCTTATCGGGTAGACCTTTTTCAATATAGTCCGTTAATAACCAGCCGTTACAAATAATAATGCGTAATACATAACCAGTCAAAACAAAGTCCATGCATCATGTGTTTATAGTGGCTGGTTACTTACCAATATTATTTTGAATAAGGGTAACGCCATAGGACACGGTTCCTATCTTCATCTTTCAGACGGCGGCGATCATCCCATAAACTGAATTTCTTTTGATTGTTCAATAACAAAATAAATTCAATAGGCTATATTAAAAAAGCGTTAGCCGATTAGATTCTTATCAACAAATACCTAAATCAGAGGCGCAACAAACACAGGTTGAGCTACTATCTCTGCGGTAACAATGATCACAGTTTAATCCAGCCGAGGTGTTTTCAACCAAGCAATGTATGTCCGGCTGTTTCTGTTTGAGCTATGGAGTGTACTTGGAGGATTGATTAAATGTGACGGTCCGATGGCGTAGCGGGTTAACTTGTATCTGTGTTTCTTTTACATCATGCGTCGTATCGAATCCCGGGTGAGGTAACATTTCTTCTTCTTTTTTTTTTTTTTTTTTATTTGGAGGAGCAAGAAGATTAAACTCGATTTTTAAACTCATCACGGCTTTACAAATGTCAAAAGTCAACGAAATACTTGGATGGATAGATAACAAGTAAAATTGGATTATAATTGTTAAAGCATTTGCAAGGTCAGCTGTGGCCAGCAGAAAATCTTATGCTGCTGTGAGAAAGACCCGACTTTTGTAAACAAAGGTCACCAGTTAACAGGGAAACCAGTTGATCCATAACACCGGCGTTGGTTAGTTTGTTTGTCTGCAACTTTACAGCGGAAAGTTATGAACAGATTTTGATCATTTTCAGAGGTCAGAAATAACACTACAACCAATTATTTAGATTTTGGGAGTGGTCCGGGTTAGGGTTTAGGGTAAGGGCCCTGGGCGGAGGTGCTGCGCTCTGAGTGCTCTTGTTTTATTCCTTGTTTTGTTTCCTTTATTGTAACAGTATTTTATGTTTGACAATGTGCACAAATTTCCAATGTCAGTCGCATATAAGAGCTATTAGGAGCGTTGTCGCTAAAATCCGTCTGCGTCCATTGCAGGGTTCTTGTTAATTTTTCTGACAGCAGGAAATTGAATGGAGGCGTTGCACTGGATGCAGAAACCGTAGTGTAAGTCACGTGATCCCCGAAGTAACCCAGGAAGATGGCTTTGATGGGATGGGAATGCATCGATTAATTATTATTTATTCCAAAAAAAAAAAAAAAATGTATTTCCTTGCTCTGAAAGGTCGCATTTATAACCGGATATTGAACCTCAGGTCCAAATGCTCCGCCTTATCCACACCACTAGCTCAACAGACTATATGTTCACTGGTCGATTTAGCACTTGTATAGCTGTGCTGTGTTTGAACTTGAGCATATTGGCGCAAGGATTCTCAGTCATAAACCGGCTTTGAAAACAACAGTTGAATATTTAGCGGTTAATTATAGCGAAAAAAAAAAAAAAAAAAAAACCATTGGTGATTATACTGCTGAGGTCAGACTGGCTAAAACAATAGCAAGCGCAGATTTACCCACAAACTGCTTTTTTGACAAAATATCAAAGGTAAGAACTTTTTGCTCATGGCCTGTTCCATGTCAACTGGGCACGAAAAATGAACTTTTGGACATTGGTGGCTCTTAATTTCCTTGTCCTTGTACCTATTTGTTTAGACATATGAACATTTCCCAAAAGTCAAATATTAGGACCATCAGCAAATTCCCGAGGATTTTATGGCCTTCTAAAGTTCTACCCCTCGTGTGGCAATTTCCCCCCCTGGAGTGGGGCATACCATTTCTTTCATTCAATATCTCAGCTGCTATTTATGCCACATGGCTGACATTTCTAGCACATAACAAGCTATACCCAAGTGTTTTTATCAACCAGAAGAGTGGGTCATTAACCCTTTACTTTCTGAATAATATGGCCTCAAAAGTTGCCAAAATTTTGGTTTTTTCACACATTTTGGCAATTTGCCAACCTCGAATCGGCAACGGGTCAGAATTTTTTAATGGTGTCTTTTTTGTTTAGTGACCAGAGTGCTTGACTGATCCATTGTAAAAGAACATTTGATACCTGCTCTGATATTTTTATAATGGGACCCAAAGATGGTCACAACTCAAAAGTCAAGTGAGGATTATTCCAAATTTGAATTTAATAACCCATACTGAAGGCTTATGGCCTTGTCTTGTCAGGGGAAAAGGGTAGAATTGTGTTTGAAGCCCTCTTTTGTGTATTTTCATCAAGAAGATGGCCTATGTTGTGGTTCTGACCCACTTACATATTGTACACAAGCAATGTACACAAATGTACAGCCAGTATACAGCAAAGCTGTCATTGATTGTCCATGTTCAAATCTTGTAAAAAATCCTAAAACCTCCAAATCTCTGTACAATGCGTTGTAACTGTAGCACTGGCAAGTACAGTTGCGAATTAACATAGGCCATGTTACATTGTTGTAGTAAATGTAGTGACACCATTAACTATGCTACTGAAGTTATTTAAAAAACACCAGTGTAACACTAAAATGTACCTGCTTTCAGCATTCACTACCAAATTGTGTTTTTTAACATTGTTGCATACATGCCAACTCTACCGCTTTTGGCGGTAAACTGCCGCTTTTGGGGCGTTTTTTTTCAGAATGAAAGGCCCCGAAAGCGGTAGTCTACCACCAAAAGCGGTAGAGTTGCCATGTATATTGTTGTAAGAGAGAGGTTGCATCGCAGTGATGGAGGATAAATAAATATACCGTGTCTGACTTTTCACCACAATTAAAATGGTAATCATTGAAAAAATAAACATGTTTTCTGTGCTTAATCAGTGTGCCATTGTCAAAACTGTTGCTTGTGGCTGGACTGTTTATGCGTCCGTAGATTATGAGGTTGCCCTTGTTCGCTAGCACGTGGGGGCAAATTTGGCTGGCTGTTCAGTAATGCCCTAAAAGTGGATTCGCAATTTCTTTTCCAAACTTCCCTCTGAGCCAGCAAAGCACCAGAGAGAGAGAGATGCGAAACTTCACTTTGACAACAGCACAAGCAGTACCTCACAGATCTGTGCCAGTAGGCCGAAAGCAACAGGGGCCACAGCAGAGAGCCCCATTCTGTAGTAGGCCTACTACACTCCTCTCCTTCCTTCCTGAGGCTGCTCAAAAGGCAGTTGCAATGTCCTTCAGACCACCAGATAATTACACATTCCCTGCCCAGAAATTTCCCAGGGAGAGCTGCACTCGCTCCTGTAGAGCCACCTGATGCAAAGACTGGCAGTGGCTTTAATACAGTTTAGACTGTGACAGCATTGTGCGCAGTGTGTACAGGTCAGCCATCAAGAGCAAGCCAGAGTGGCAAAACCTGGAGTTGGCTATGGTGGGAGATATGTGCAAAGGCTGAGAGGTCACCGCCATCAAGGATGTGATGTCCATCCTCCAGGACCTGCAGCCACAAACCCAAAGCATGATGTCGGAGGTGCAGAAGCTCATAAAGCTATACCTGTCACTCTCAATCTCTGTCGCAACGACACCATGACAGAGGAGACTCACCCACTTGGCAATAATGAGTGTTCTTGTGACATTTTGGATGTCATCAATATTCCCACCCTGATAAAGGACAACTGAGTGAAGGTCAACTTTTGGCAAAGCATTAGACTGAGACAAAGTGAGATAGCCTGCATTGGTGGGTAGAGTAGGCCTACTGAAAGGCTTTGTTTTGACATAAACAATGGTACCATTAGAGGTCCTATGAAATAGGCAATACAGCTGCTGACTCTTGAATTATTTTAGATGCCAGTTGCTGAAAAAATCTTGTCTTCAGTTTGATTTGGTCCCCTTTGTTTGCAATAGTAAATGATTTAGTAGACTATCATTTTTTGTTCAGGTGTTTTTTTGTGTGCCTATATGAAATAAGCGCTCATTTAATTGCTTTGGTTAATACGTCATAAGGTCAGCAGATGTGTACAGTCACTATTCATGAGATGATTTATGATGATGATTGAGCCTCTTAATTTGGCTTTGTTTACCTCCCTAGAGGCTCGGTCCACAGCACCCCCTCCCAGAAAATAGTTCCAATGGCCCTCTACCCACAGGTGATCTGTACCTTTAATACTCAAATTGAAAATGCTTAAATTGAACGGGTGTCTCTGTAAACATGCAAAATAAAGAGCATACATATATTAACACATGTAACATTAAGTAATTACTTAAAAAAAAATCATCTGTACCACATTTGCTCTACTGTCCACCATCTGACAAAAAAAAAATGCACAAAAAATTTAAGTTTCTTCTGATTCAAGGCACAATATAATAAAATTATATGAGATGACCAATTACTTTGTAAAAGTCACCAAAATTGTGAACGAGTATTTCATTTGGATCTCAGGATTACAGGATCTAGATTATCTCCATTATTGCACCTGGGTCCAATGGGATAGGAAAGTTTAACCAACTGCTTGTAGTCATTTAAAAAAAACGACTGCCACGGCAACCAGGGTCTGAGTTTGATGGCCCTATATCCAGTTTTGTTCCAAATATATCAACACATCTGCCAAGTTTGGTGCTTTTATCACAAAATGAACAATTGTTATATAGAGAGCTATGCCGCCCAACTAATATAATGTATCACAATCAACGTTGCCTGTTTCCTCTAACAGGATGTTTACAGTTGCTATGACAAGTGAACGCTGCCGGTAACATATGAGCTCAACTGCCGGATCAATAAACACCCATAAAATGACAATTTGGCACAAGTAAATAAAATCAAAGCTAACCATCAACAGCCATTACCCTAAGGACCTTAACAAATGTATTGTAATAAACCTTGTCTCAACAATGAGAGGGTAAAGCACCTGCAAACGAAATACGTATACCATGCACCATTAGGAAGGAGGAAACCCAGAAGTTAAGAATAACTTTATTCACATTAATTCATACAGCTGAGAAGTCATGCATTCCAAGGAGTAGGATGCAGTCCAGGACCGAAACGCCCCTTCAGGGCCATAGACATGAGGCAGACAAGTGTAGGGGCACACGCCAGTTTAAATCACCCACCGTAAAAGCCACACCCCCTTTCAGGCACTGCAAATGAATACTCCACCCACTCCGAAGTTACATTACCTCGGGCCGGAATACACCATACTACACAGCAATCAAACTCCCGATTTGCAATAAATTACATACACAATCGGAGCTCATATACAACGGCACTTGAAGAACGGCAGTTACTTTCTGGGTACGGCAGTTTTCCAATGCATTTCAATGTAGAGAGGTACGGCAGTCCCAATTTCAAACCCTGCCTTCACCTAACCCTGACCCTATCCCTGACCCCTAACCCTAACCATAATCCCTACTCCTTATCCTGATCCCTTCCTATCGACAGCCGTACCCATAAAACTCCCGTATCTCTAGACACTGCGAACTATTTAACTGCCCCAGCTACTATCCCAACCCCAGTATTTTGACTCCACCTGCACTTCTAAAAACATTTAACATTAACTTCCACACGACACAAACCATGACAACGAAATGAATATTTAAAAAACCCCTTAACTTTCCCAAAGCACAAGACCCTCCCCCAGGGTATGAGCTTTGGCGCTGGTCCGGCTTCAAGATTTGCTTTGGGGGTGGAAGCCGCCGGTTCAGCGCAGTCAGGCGTTTCCACCAACGACAGACAAGCCTCTGCAACACTGGAGAGCGGACAATGGCACTCTTATATCCCCGCTACCTAACCATAGCCCTGCCCCACGCCGGAACCTCGCCCTGACACCTACTGCCTGTCTTCACCGCTGGCAGCCCTAACTGGCACGCGAGCAGCACCCACCCTCCAGCAATGAGTGCAAAATACAGGTTGCTCGGCTGGGCTACTGCCCTATATGACATTCACAAAGCTCCGCTCCCAAGACACACGAGCGCCGCCCATTTTTTGCATTTAAATCTTCTCCATTCATTATCTCCCCCCCACCCCCGCAGGTGCAATCACTTTCTCCCCATCAATCCAATTACTCATTACAGTATTGTCACAAGTTGTGATATAGCCGAATAGCCTATTTAGAAAAATAAATCGTAGATCCTTGCGGGGTTACGCCAGCTTAAATGACTGTTGTTTCGCTATAGCGCCCGTCCTTAACAGTACAAAACACTTAAGTTACTAATACAAGAAAGCACAGTAATTTAAACGGAGCATCTCTTGTAGTGCACGTTTGCTATGACAAGTGAACGCTGCCAGTAGCATATTAGCTCAACCGCCGGATCAATAAACACCCATAAAATGACAATTGGGCACAAGTAAATAAAATCAACGCTAACCATCGACAGCAATTAGCCTAAGGACCCGAACTAATGTATTGTCACAAGTTGTGATATAATATTTAGAATAATAAATGCGTAGATCCTTGCGGAGTTACGCCAGCTTAAATGACTGTTTCCACTGTAGCTCCGTCCTTAACAGTACGAAACACTTAACGTTACTAATATAAGAAAGCACAATAATTTAAACAGAGCAGTATATAGACAGACAAATTAACGTACTAATAACATCAAAGGTGCTTCGGTGACATTTACACACCTGCAAGAATAAATGACAAAAATCGGAGGCAATTTTATCCTGATAATATTAGTTATTAAGTTATAAATTATTTTTAAGTTATAAAACTGCAATCCAAATGTTTTATTTTCATAAGCTGCACAATAACGGAAGAAAATGGCAATAAGAAAGAAGAGGTTCCTCATCATGTTAAAGAGTGGTTTGAAACCCCTCCAGGCTTACAAAAATGATTTAACCCAACTGCTCAGGAGCCAATGGGAACTTAGGACTCTCAGCCGTTCAAACTGGACAAGTGGCCAAAGGGCTCACAATCACGTGAAATTAACGCGTCGACAACGCGTTGTTAGCGTGTTGTTTACGTGTTGTCTCGTGTTACCAACACGTTAACAACACGTTAACAACGCATGAAAAATTGACGCGTTGTTCACGTGTTAACGTGTTGTCTCTACGTGTTAGAATTCACGTGTATTTGACCTGGATGGCGTTCCATAGAAAAAAGGCGCTTCACGTCATTGTCAGTCTTTTCCCTGCTGTCCAATGTGAAAAACCTGAAATAAGTTCGCTGACTAGTTCGTTGAAACTGTTAATTTCAGAATGTTCTTGAGATGAGTGACAGGAAGCGTTTAGCAACACAAAAGACGCGTCCAGCGCTTTTTTACAACGTTGGTTTCAAAAAACAGATCAGGCGCGCCTCGCGTTTCTCGCCGATAAAAGCGCGTCTGGTGTGATCGGCCCCTACGAGGTCCTAACAGTAGTACCCTCTGCACAGCGAGCCATTATCCTCACTCGAATCACGGAGCGCTACCAAACTGGTTGGCAGCTATCCAGTATCGTCATGGCTGCCACCGTCCTATGCGATTACTGTATAGCAGCACGAGAAATTAACGTGTATATTCTCTTTACTGGATGTGCGCTGGACCTTGTTAGACACCCCAGTAATTGACTTGTTATCAAGCATTAAGGTAAGCCGAAGATTTCTGAATTTCATTTTATTGTGCCCACCGATTCTGTGTGGTACTCTTACCGAGCTACTTGGCTGACATTAGCTCATAAGCTAGGTAGCTAGCAAGGAAGGGAGCAAGCTAATAAAACACAGAGAATTCATCATTCAATGGTTGGCGCAAACACAATCTCGCTGAGTAAAATTACACTTTACAAAAAATTCAGTAGCAGCTGTGACGAAATGCTAACAAGCTAGTTTAAAAAGTTCGTTAAACACATAACTAGTAGACAAACTTCACCTACCTCAGACCCAGGTCAAAGGGGATCAAATCAAGCCAATATGAGTATTTTAATGACATCCAAAAGACAATGGACCAATTAGGATTGCCGGCTTGTCTGATAGACTAACAGCAGCTCAAATTACAATCACCTGCCTGGCAACCGGTCATGAGCTATTACCAGAGACAAATGAATCACTTTCATCCAGTGCCATATATGGCGCTGAAATAAAACATATCTAGCCAATGGCGTTGCTGCACTAAAACAAGCAAGGGCTACGTTTGCACTGCAGGCAAATGTGGCCCAAATCTAATTTTTTTTACCCCCTTTGTGACTCAGGTCAGATTCTTTTATGACAGTGTGAACAGGACAAGTCACATGGAATCTGATCTTTTCAAATCCGATCTGGGCCATTTTCAAATGTGTTACTGCATCAGATTCATATTGGATTCTTTTGAAGGCGACCGCAGTCTGAACAGCCGTGTTGCGTTGAATCAAAGAGTATTATGTGAACAGCCAAACAAAAAATCCGATCCGAGCAATAAATCGGAATTGAGCATTAAGGCCTGCAGTGAGAACATAGCCCTCAGTTGAGGTTGACGACAGTTTCAACTGATTTTTGACAGTTGGAATTGTCAGGACGCTCTGGATTGAGCTGTAAAGTGAGGGTTTGAAAGCCAATGGGGAGGGAAAAGGCGATTTTAACCATACTTTGGGGTAAAGTCATCGAACTGTTAGTTTTTTTTTTTAAAATCAGATTTGACTGATTGGACAAGTGTGGGTTTATGTCTCTGTGACCATTAATAGTGAAGTTATGGTTATTGCCCTATTCAAAACATGGGAAGCCTAGTTTGTTGCTAGGCGGTTGCAAGGGCATTGCTAGGCGGTTGCTAAGGTGTTCCGGGTGGTTTATAGGGCATGCTAGGCGGTTGCTATGGTGTTCTGGGTTGTTGCTAGGGCATTGCTAAGTGGTAGCTATGGTGTTCTGGGTGGTTGCTAGGGCATTACTAGGTGGTTGCTATGGTGTTCTAGGTGGTTGCTAGGGCATGCTAGGCGGTTGCTATGGTGTTCCGGGTGGTTGCTAGGTGGTTGCTATGGTTTTTGGGTGGTTGCTAGGGCGCTGCCAGGCAGTTGCTATGGTGTTCTAGGTGGTTGCTAGGTCATTGCTAGGCGGTTGCTATGGTGTTCCAGGTTGTTGCTAGGGCGTTGCTAAGTGGTTGCTATGGTGTTCTGGGTGGTTGCTAGGGCATTACTAGGTGGTTGCTATGGTGTTCCAGGTGGTTGCTAGGTGGTGGCTAAGGTGTTCCGGGTGGTTGCTAGGGCGCTGCTAGGCGGTTGCTATGGAGCTCCAGGTGGTTGGTAGGTCGTTGCTAGGCAGTTGCTATGGTGTTCTGGGTGGTTGCTAAGGCATTGCTAGGCGGTTGCTAAGGTGTTCCAGGTGGTTGCCAGGTGGTTGCTATAGTGTTCCGAGTGGTTGCTAGGCGGTTGCTATGGTGTCCTGGGTGGTTGCTAGTGCGTTGCTTGACAGTTGTTATGGTGTTCTGGGTGGTTGCTAGGGCGTTGCTAGGTGGTTGCTATGGTGTTCTGAGTGGTTGCTAGGTGGTTGCTATGGTGTTCTGGGTGGTTGCTAGGGTGTTGCTAGGCTGTTGCTATGGTGTTCCAGGTGGTTGCTAGGCGGTTGCTCTGGTGTTTTGGGTGGTTGCTAGTGCGTTGCTTGGCAGTTGTTATGGTGTCCTGGGTGGTTGCTAGTGCGTTGCAAGGCAGTTGCTATGGTGTTCTGGGTGGTTGCTAAGGCATTGCTAGGCGGTTGCTAAGGTGTTCCAGGTGGTTGCTAGGTGGTTGCTATGGTGTCCTGGATGGTTGCTAGTGCGTTGCTTGGCAGTTGTTATGGTGTTCTGGTTGGTTGCTAGGGCGTTGCTAGGCGGTTGCTATGGTGTTCTGGGTGGTTGCTAGGTGGTTGCTATGGTGTCCTGGATGGTTGCTAGTGCGTTGCTTGGCAGTTGTTATGGTGTTCTGGTTGGTTGCTAGGGCGTTGCTAGGCGGTTGCTATGGTGTTCTGGGTGGTTGCTAGGTGGTTGCTATGGTGTTCTGGGTGGTTGCTAGGGTGTTGCTAGGCTGTTGCTATGGTGTTCCAGGTGGTTGCTAGGCGGTTGCTCTGGTGTTTTGGGTGGTTGCTAGGGTGTTGCTAGGCGGTTGCTATGGTGTTCTGGGTGGTTGCTACGGCATTGCTAGGCTGTTGCTATGGTGTTCCAGGTGGTTGCTAGGGGGTTGCTATGGTGCGCCTCGTGGTTGCTAGGGCGTTGCCGGGCGGTAGCTATGGTATTCCTGATGGTTGCTAAGGCGTTGCTTGGCAGTTGCTATGGTGGTGTGGGTGATTGCTTGTGCGTAACTTGGCGGTTGCTATGGAGTTCTGCCTGGTTGCTAGGGAGGGATGAAAATCCATGTTTTTCGGGAATTGTGGGAAATCCGTGAGTCGGATCGCTTAGAAAAGACATACCACACCTTTCCCGATCGAGCCGCACGATTTAATATATATTGAATGGGTTTTCTCAAAGCTGTAAGACTAGTGGCGAACCAAAAATTTTTACGGAAGAATAAATAATAACTAGAGAAGCAATTTCTGAAGAAATTGCGGGTGTGAATGCTGAAAGCTGAAGCCACACTGCGATACTGTCTTGAATACAATAAAGTTTGAATGATTTGAATGTTTGAATGTTTGCTGACGCCACACTGAATAGCTGCCATGAAAATATACTAATATTTCAATTATGTAGAATACTTGAATGTTTATTAAAAAACTGAAAGAAAGCTGAACAAAGAAAGAATGAAAGAATGATTGAATGAGTTAAACATGAACCAGCTCAAAGTTTGAATGGATTAACAGTTAAAAAAAAAAAAAGACTGCAGTCTAAAATGTCCAAGATGGACACAGAAAGACAGACACAGACAGGCAGGCAGAGTGACAGACAGAGACAGACAGACTGACAGACAATCTCTTAGACTGTTCATGATTTCAAAGCTTGAGCTGCTTCACATGTAATTGTCTCTGTAAGAGGTTTTAACTGTTGGTGAAATAGGCCCTTTCAGTATTCAAATTTCACTGTGCTGTTACACACAGGCGATTGGCTGAACTGCAGTTGATTCGGCCAGTCACCTGTGGGCAACGGCACAGTGACATTTGAATGACCTATGACTGCAGTCTAAAATGTCCAAGACGGACACAGAAGGACCCAGACAGGCAGGCAGACGACAGACAGCCTTTTAGATTGTTCATGATTTCAAACCTTGAGCTGCTTCACAAGTAATTGTCTCTGTATGAGGCTTTAACTGCCAAAGAGCATTTTAGGGCCATTCTTTGAGAAGTGAACCAAAATGTCACACACATGACCAGATGTCATCAAATAAAGAAATACTTTGAAAATTAATGAAAGGTATCAAATTTATTCCTTGCTATTCTCCGTACCCCAAAACTATGAAAATTCTAGATTTTTCAACTTCACAGAGTTTTTGAAGTCAAATAGAGTTATGAAAAACCTGTTTCCGTGTGAAGTCACACACGTGACCAGTCGTATTTGACCTCTGACCTTAAGTAGTTAAAGTTAATGTAACAAATAACATTTTTACTTGATAGACTTGGATAAGTAGTACTCTTATACAAGGTCCACAATCATGAACCTCCAATGCTTTTGTAATTGGAGGAGATTTTTTCTACTATTTGTTACATTTTTGGTCACACAAGTGACTGAGAATGGCCCTTTATATGTAATCTAATGACCTCAGTATTGATTAGCTGAGTCCCCAGCTGTACGGGTTGCCTGTCATGTATTCATTCACTCATTCATTCTTCGTAAATTATCTACGGTACGATAGGCTATTTGATTTGTGTTTTTTTTTTTTTTTTTTTTACAAGAATAGAACACAGTTAACAAAACATACAATATGAGACAGAGTTATGAAGGATTGAGAATATTTTAAATATTCATTTGACTAAATTAACAGACTAAATACATATCCGCGTTTGCTGATGCGCTTTGCAAGGAGCTACGGGGAGTTGTAGGCGACAGCTCCTGTCGCACGTACAAAACCCAAAACCAGTGAAGTTGGCACGTTATGTAAATCGTAGATAAAAACAGAATACAATGATTTGCAAATCCTTTTCAACTTATATTCAATTGAATACACTGCAAAGACAAGATGTTTAATGTTCAAACTGAGAAACTTTTTTTTTTTTCGCAAATAATCTTTAACTTAGAATTTAAAGGCAGCAACACATTGCAAAAAAAAGTTGGCACAGGGCCTTTTTACCACTGTGTTACATCACCTTTCCTTTTAACGACACTCAGTAAACGTTTGGGAACTGAGGAGACCAATTTTGAAGCTTTTCAGGTGGAACTCTTTCCCATTCTTGCTTGATGTACAGCTTAAGTTGTTCAACAGTCCGGGATCTCCGTTGTCGTATTTTTACGCTTCATAATGCGCCACACATTTTCAATGGGAGACAGGTCTGGACTACAGGCAGGCCAGTCTAGTACCCCGCACTCTTTTACTACGGAGCCATGCTGTTGTAACACGTGCAGAATGTGGCTTGGCATTGTCTTGCTGAAATAAGCAGGGGCGTCCATGAAAAAGACGTTGCTTGGATGGCAACATATGTTGCTCCAAAACCTGTATGTACCTTTCAGCATTAATGGTGCCTTCACATATGTGTAAGTTGCCCATGCCTTGGGCACTAATACACCCCATACCATCACAGATGCTGGCTTTTGAACTTTGCGCCTATAACAGTCCGGATGGTTCTTTTCCTCTTTGGTCCGGAGGGAGGACCAGCGTCCACAGTTTCCAAAAACAATTTGAAATGTGGACTCGTCAGACCCCAGAACACTTTTTCCACTTTGCATCAGTCCATCTTAGATGAGCTTGGGCCCAGCGAAGCGGCGGGCGTTTCTGGGTGCTGTTGATAAATGGCTTTCGCTTTGCATTGTAGAGTTTTAACTTGCACTTGCAGATGTAACGACGAACTGTAGTTACTGACAGTGGTTTTCTGAAGTGTTCCTGAGCCCATGTGGTGATGTCCTTTACACACTGATGTCGGTTTTCGCCTGAGGGATCGAAGGTCACGGGCATTCAATGTTGGTTTTCGGCCTTGTCGCTTACGTGCAGTGATTTCTCCAGATTCTCTGAACCTTTTGACGATATTACGGACCGTAGATGATGAAATCCTAAATTTCTTGCAATAGCTCGTTGAGGAATGTTGTTTTTAAACTGTTCGACAATCAGCTCACGCATTTGTTCACTAAGTGGTGACCCTCGCCCCATCCTTGTTTGTGAATGACTGAGCATTTCAGGGAAGCTGCTTTTATACCCAATCATGGCACCCACCTGTTCCCAATTAGCCCGTTCACCTGTGGGATGTTCCAAATAAGTGTTTGATGAGCATTCCTCAACTCTCTGTCTTTTTTGCCACTTGTGCCAGCTTTTTTGAAACATGTTGCAGGCATCAAATTCCAAATGAGCTAATATTTGCAAAAAATTACAAAGTTTACCTGTTCGAACATTAAGTAACTTGTCTTTGCAGTGTATTCAATTGAATATAGGTTGAAAAGGATTTGCAAATCATTGTATTCTGTTTTTATTTACGATTTACACAACGTGCCAACTTCACTGGTTTTGGGTTTTGTATTTGGTCCTGTGATAGCTCTTCTGTTATCTGCGCGAATATTCTCGGAGGTTTCGCTTCGCTAGCAAACAGCTGCTGTTGACTTAGCGAGCCTGTCTTGTAATGAGTGAAGACATAACTTTCGCCAATAAACGTTGCATTTGACCAACACTAGTTCTGCTAAGCAGTAATTTAATTTAATGTAGACTGCAAACAGCGGCATATTGCATTCATTAACATATGTTTCTATTTTTAACGTTGCATTTCTAGCTAACATTTTTTTCCGTTTGACTGACAAAGGGCTATGCCAGTACTTGTCTCCTAGCAACAGTGCGAGGAGCAAACAACCGCCACACATGCAGAGCCGCCGAGTCACTCAGTCAAAGAAATCCTCGTTAGCGCTCACCTCAAACTCCTGCTTCTCACGCAAAAAATGTTCGTCCTGTCACCAATGTAACCACATCGTTCAAGGCAGGAGATTTTGCTGAGTGTGTGGATGTCTTTTATTTCTCTGAGTGATATAATGTTGGATTTACAGCAATCTAAAAACTCAGCCCGTTTGCTGCTCTCCCAAAATTTTTGGGTGAATTTTGAATGGAAGAGATAGAGAAGCTTTATGTGCTTCCTGTCCTTTGATCGTTCCCTGAGCCAAGACCATGTACTTCTCTGCTACAAAGATTGTACTGCTGGAACAAGAACAAATTTTCCTACGTTTTTGTGAAATGTCATGAAGAGGGATTCAAATTTGTGGAAGTTACAGCGATTTAAAAAGTGTTTTTTTTCAGCTTGTCTGCTCCCAGCTCGCACTCTAGGAATAAAATCAAGCACTCTAGCTCTGAAGAATCCACACCATAAGCTGCATTTCCATTACAGTTTTGCGCAAAATAAAATCCTGCCAACTGTTTCACCTGTCCAAAACTGTTTCAAAATAAAAGTCCTCACTGAAATAATTCACTGTTAAATAATGTAACTATTTAAACAACTCAATTATTTAACTGTTCAGCCATTCCAACTGTCAGTTGTCATCAACTATGACTCCTGCCAACTGTTTCCGCTGTCCACAGCTGTTTCAAAATAAAAGTCCGATAATGTCCTCATGGAACTGAATAAGATGAAATATGAATGGTTTGAATCGGTTGAAGTATGTTGAAGTTACGGTGAGCCAAAAAACGCGGCGGAATAATAAGAAAAACTAGAGAATGTAATTCCAGGGAATTACGAGTGCATGAAAATGCAAGCTGTAGTTGCTTAAGTTGCTTTATGATATTGGTAGCTAGGTTGTTAGTCGGATAAATAGAAAAATCTGGTAGAATTTTTGAATGTGCCTGATGTGCACATACAGTATTCGGGGTACTTGCCAGGGTTCTGGGAACTGGTTGCTATGGAGTTCTGGGTGGTTTCTAGGGCATTGCTAGGCGGTTGCTTTGGTGTTCTAGGTGGTTGCTAGGGCGTTGCAAGGCGGTTGCTATGGTGTTCCGGGTGATTGGCAGGGCGTTGCTAGGTGGTTGCTAGGGCATTGCTAGGCAGTTGCTATAGAGTGCTGGGAGGTTGCAAGGCATTGCTAGGCGGTTGCTATGGTGTTCCTGATGGTTTCTAGTCCATTGCTAGGCAGTTGCTATGGTGTTCCTGATGGTTTCTAGTCTGTTGCTAGGCGGTTGCTATGGTTTTCCGGGTGGTTGCTAGGGCGTTGCTAGGCGGTTGCTATGGTTTTCCGAGTGGTTGCTAGGGTGTTGCTAGGCGGTTGCTATGGTGTTCCGGGTGGTTGCTAGGGCATTGCTTGGCAGTTGCAATGGTGTTCTGGGTTGTTGCTAAGGCGTTGCTAGGCAGTTGCTATGCTGTTTTGGGTGCTTGCGAGGGTGTTGCTAGGCAGTATCTATGGTGTTCTGGGTGGTTGCTAGGGTGCTGCTAGGCAGTTGCTTTGGTGTTCTAGGTTGTTGCTAGGGCATTGCTAGACGGTTGCTGTAGGGTTCTGGGTGGTTGCTAGGGCATTCTTGGCGGTTGCAATGGTGTTCTGGGTGGCTGATAGGCGGTTGTTAGTTGGATTGGTTGAACAGTTGGATGGTTGAGTAGTTAGTTAAATTATTTAATTGTGATTAGTTGTAGTGAGGACTTTTATTTTGAAACAGTTGTGGACAGAGGATTCACTTGGCTGGAGTCATAGTTGATGACAACTGACAGTTGGAATGGCTGAACAGTTAAATAGTTGAGTACTTTAAATAGTTAAATTATTTAACAGTGAATTATTTCAGTGAGGACTTTTATTTTGAAACAAATTTGGACAGAGGAAACAGTTGGCGGCAGTCATAGTTGATTACAATGGGCAGTTGGAATGGCTGAACAGTTGAAAAGTTGAGTAGTTTAAATTATTTGATTGTGATTAATTGTAGTGAGGACTTAATTTGAAACAGTTTTGGACAGAGGAAACAGTTGGCGGGAGTCATAGTTGATGACAACTGGCAGTTGGAATGGCTGAACAGTTAAATAGTTGAGTAGTTTAAATAGTTAAATTATTTAACAGTGAATTATTTCAGTGAGGACTTATATCTTGAAACAGTTGTAGGCAGAGGAAACAGTTGAACAGGATCTGTAGTCTTAAGAGAGCCAGATTGTAGTCTTAAAGCCTGAGAAACAGTTGCTGCAGGTGGTCAGAACATCTGGCACAAGATTCTATTTGCTTAATGGCCCTTCTGTGATGTCATCAGCCCAATGTTAAGTCTATGGGGAAAAAATTTATAGTTTTTCATTCATAGTTTAAAAAGTATAAAAGTTACAAAGATGAAAAATACATTGCACAGATGTCCTAAGTAAGAGCTACGCAACGCAGTTTGAATGAAGTTTCTACATTAAACGGTTGAGGCCGCATTAAGTGTGTTGTTAGAAGAATAATAATAATAACCAGAGAATGTCATTCCAGGGAATTACGAGTGCATGAAAATGCAAACTGTAGTTGCTTAAGGTGGAATGTGGGCAGAGGAAACAAGTTGGCGGGAGTCATAGTTGATGACAGTTGGAATGTCTGAACAGTTAAATAGTTGAGTAGTTTAAATAGTTAAATTATCTTACTAATGCTACTAATTACCTAACTATGTTAACAGTGTGCTAACAGTGTTCCTTAGCAAAACTGCTAACAAACATTAGCTAAATTAGCTAACTATGATAACCATGTTAGTTAATTAACTTAGCTCATGTTTTTCACAGTTATGCTAAATATGCTAACAATGCTAAATACGCTATATATGCTAATTACGTTACTTAGCTAACTTAGCTAAAGTTTTTAGCAGTTATGCTGACAATGCTAACCACGTTACTCAGCTAACTTAGCTAATGTTGTTAGCAGTTTTGCTAACTATGCTAACCACGTTACTTACCTAACTTAATTAATGTTGTTAGCCGTTATGCTAACTATGCCAACTATGCTAACCATGCTAACTACATTGCTCAGCTAACTTAACTAATGTCATTAGCAGTTATGATAACAATGCTTACTTGCTAGTGAGGTCTTTTATCTTAAAACAGTTGTAGGCAGAGGATACAGTTGGCTGATGACAGTTGGAATGGATGAACAGTTAAATAGTTGAGTAGTTTAAAAGCTAAATTGTTTGACTAATGCTACTAATTAGCTAACTATGTTAACAGTGGGCTAACCGTGTTCTTTTTCTAATTTAGCTAATGTTTGTTAGCAGTTATGCTAACTATGCAAACCATGTTACTTAGTTAACTTTACATAACTGCTAAAAACATTAGCTAACTATGCTAACTATGCTAATCACGTTACTTAGCTAATTTAGCTAAAGTTGTTGTGAGGACTGGAGTTGGCGGGAGTCATAGCTGATGACAACTAAATAGTTGAGTTGTTTAAATAGCTGTAGGCAGAGAAAAGAGTTCGCATTTTCATGCACTCCAATAAATTGTGTAGCCTAAATATTCTGCATCAGATTAGATTCTGTAGCCATTTAAAGGTAAAGGTGATGGTAAAGATGACTGTAAGCAGACGCATTAAAGGCATACCAGGCAAGACTGCGATTTTTTTTTTTTTTTTTTATCTCCAGAGCTTCCCCCTACAGTCGCTGATTTTTTGAAAAAATAGCAACAACATTGTACATTCTCACCAATCCATGTGAATTTACTTGCAAACCAAAGAATAGGAACCAGCGATGATCATTTCCGTGAGCTACGTTGACTGACAAGCCAGTAATAAATGCAATTTCGATTTCATTCAGTTTCGTTTCCACCTACCCGGGGTCCCAGATCCTGCATGTGTAATAATTGTAGAATCTACACTAGAGGGGGCCGAGAAAGCGTTCATTCACCCCTTAATGAGCCATCTAATCATCAAATTGACTATGAAGCTGGTAAATTAACCTAAAAACGTAGCCTGGTATGTCTTTTATCAAAAGATATCCCAGGTAACAATTTTTAGTTCCGGGAACGTTCCGGGAAGGTTATTTGTTGGGTATGGGAACGTTCCATGAAGGTAGTTTTAGTTCTCTGAAGGTGCTAGGAAAGTTATTTAAACGGAACTACAATGTTAGCTTTTGGTTGAATGGTTTGGTCAGTAGAATGTTCTCGTGACGTTCTCCTAACGTGCCTTTTGCGGGAAAAAAAGTCATGATTCAGCAGAAAATAATGCAGCAATAGGGATGCGAATTCAGGCCGCGTGTGTGCTATTCACTTATGTTACCCCTACTCCATCAAGACTACAATTATCATTTATGCCTACAACTAAACTACAACACAGACATGTATTATCTTTAGACAACCCGTTTTCAGCCGGGTACAGTTTTCAGAAGCGACATGGTGTTTTGTTTTAGCTATTATACACCATTCTTCTCAAAGTTCACGGCAAACGGTGTCAAATTAAAGATAAGAACATGAAGAAGTGGACATGAGTGTGAAAACAGTCGATAAGAACTAAAATAACAATTTTTATGAATAAGTTGCCCACAAGTGGCCGAAAACCGATTGTCCCAGCATATCCTTTATACTTTTAGTAATGGCTCAACTGTCTCTGATTGTTCCGCGGACTTAGCCTATGCTGTAATAATGTTTGATATTTTTTTTTTAATAATGGAGAAAAAAACACGTGACGTGTAGAAGGTCGCCTCTACACTATGCAGGTACTCTACCACTATGCTAGTACGGCTGCATAAAAATTGATTACACATACAGGGGCGGAGTGGGACACCAAAATCCACCGGGAAAATTCTGACCGCACCGGCCCACCACTGGCCCAACCCATCCCCAATTTACAGCATGAGATGGTAATTGCTTTTTCCCCTGATTGTATATAGGCTGCGAGTTAGGGGGTATACAATGCACCCCACCTACTCCCACACATTATAATATTTTCCATCCATGACAGAGAAACATCAGATAGGATATGTCCATGGACACATGCATGTCAATTGATTTTGTCACATCTAGGTGTGATTTAAAAATGACTGAGACCTATCCAATCTTCCCCCACCACATCATGCACAATAAAATCCTCTATTGTACAAAGGCAAATCAAGTGAGCAATTTTGGCAATTTAAGGAAAAACTAATTACATCACCAAAACCATGCAATTTCTATAATTTTATGTCCTCTAGATGTGATTAAACATCAGCCAAATTGCCAAAATCTAATCAATCAAGAAAAAAAACTTATTAGATTTTTTTTTTTTTTTTTTTTGGGGGGGGGGGTTTGAAAAATACTTTTTTAAGACAAAATCAAATGTTTTCAGCATCAGTAAAATAACAGCTGGTAGATTGCTGCGCCCACTGATCTGTACTGAGACTGTTGTTATTCTGACGCGAGTTAAATGACAGCTGTGTGTGCGGAAAACTAATCGCGGAACAGATGCAGACGGGTTTGAAGCTGAGGAGGAACTATGAAGAACTCGGCTGTAATGTTATGCTAATTCGCACCCAGTAATAACGTCAAGGCTTGAGCTAACGGTTTTCCTGTCGACTCACCTGCATCACTAGTTGACGCCTGGTTGTTTCGGAATAAATCCGTGATTTTTGACCATTTTGATGCACCCTCCTCCAGCATCCGCTTCATCTTCATTCTGGCCTTTTCGGCCCCTCCTTTCTCCTTTCTCTTCTTGCCTTCCATCTTCGAGTGTAAAAAAATCCGCTACCTCAACCTGCCCGCTTTCTCTCCGTTTGACGGCCGCTCATTCATCCCCCTACGTTCATTGGATAAACGCAGAGTGATACGCAGTTTCCATGTCCCATGAGGCTTTGCTCCGACCATTCTACGTTAATTTTTGAACAAACAAATTTTATAACAGTAAATTTTATATTTGTGGTCATAAAAGTTATGTAACGTCTGAATAAAATGAATTAGATCAAGATAGGAGGCTAAACAAAAATCAGTTGGCTGGTTTGGTGAGAGTGAGTCTGACACTCGAGCAACCTTGATTGAGATGTAGAGAGATACCAAGCGTTAATTACATTGTTCGGACTTAAACATGTGCGAGTTAAAGGACATCTTCCGAAATATTCTGGGCTCCTTTATGATTCATATTCAGTTATCATTGGGAACGTCACACGGCCGGGCAGAGCGTCACACGCCAGTTTACTTGAGCATATGGGCCGGCCACTCTGACCCCTGAACACATAGGCTAGAATTTAAAAAGTAATAGCTCGATTGTTTGTTCCACTGATTTCACATAGTTTCAAAATAGGAATACCAAAAAAAAAAAAAAAAAAAAAAAAAAAACAAGTGGGAACGTCATATGAAGGGCACAATGCAACCATGATAACGTTTGATTTTTTTAATAATGGAGAAAATCGCACACTGCACGGGATGTGAACTCTGGTCACCTCCATGTTAATTATGAACTTTACCACTCTGCCATTAAGTCTACAAATACATTAGCAACAAATAGTTTCACACGTAATGGTCAAATGTCTCTTGACTTCGGTGCTGAATTATTGGACTGGACACAACACGATGTTCCAGGAACGTTCCCACATAATACCAAAATAATGCAACCATGATAGCGTTTGAATATTTTAATAATGCAGAAAAACACACGCAAGATGCATTACGGGAACCTAGGTTGCCCGCTTAGCCTACTGCGTAGCTGCATTACCTCTGTGCTGTTAAAGTTGTATGCAAGCAACAAATAGAATAGGCAGGCGTGTTAGTAGTAGGCCTAGGCTATGCCTAATTCGTGTTGGTATCTGTAATTGATTCTGGTCAGTTCAAGACCCCTCTGTAGGCTACATAACCAGGCCCTAATGGCTGGTTAGCTAGATTAAACATGATAAAAAATGCAAATGTCTCATCATTAAACATGACTGACACATGTCTGTATTTAAATGCTTTTACCTTGCTTGCCCATGAACTCAGGTCATTGCTGTAAATGAGCTTAACACTGCCCTCCCTAAGTAGGCTACCACTGAATGTAAAGCATCTGGATAAGAAGGTTAATGTATCTATTATAGCTGATCTATTTTCTATTGTTATAACGTCACAGCAGAACAATTGGTTGACCCAGTTTGATAGCTGAAACCCATGTTGTGAGCCCGTGTTGCTTTGGATAAAAGTGCTGCTAAATTCAACTTAATCTGAACAAACCTCAAAAGCAGATCCAAAATTTCAAGTTAATTATTCTCAAATTTATTGAACAAGAAAAAAATAAGAGCAATAAGAAAAAGTAAACTGTGTGCGCGCGCATATATGTGTGTGTGTGTGTGTGTGTGTGTGTGTGTGTGTGTGTGTCAGAAACAATAAGAAAAAATGTGTGTGTGTGTGTGTGTCAGAAACAATAAGAAAAAATGTGTGTGTGTGTGTGTGTGTGTGTGTGAGAAACAATAAGAAAAAATGTGTAAAGCCCAATACAAAATAAGGCAACTACCCAAGGAAAAAATACAGGCACACCGTCAAGGATGAAAAATAGGTGATATTTTAATTCATGAGTGAGGCAACAAGACAGACCAACGCGTTTCGACAAAAAGACTTCAACATCAAAGAAGTTAACATTCACTAGATAAATACATTTGTATAGTCCCAGCCAAAAAAGTATATGTAGAGAAGATACATTTTATTCTTTCAAAGGCTATAAACATTGTCAAGCTTCTAAATGGAAGCAAAAGTTAAATATTTTAAATATTTTAGACTCAAGACACAACAGGGGAACAATAATTATACAATTATGTAAGACAATAATTTTTACAGATGTAGAAAATTATTTTTATCATTGTCAAGGACAAAAGTTGGTATAAGAGTTTAAAAAAAATGTCACAGAAACGGGAGAAAATCAATTTCATCATTTAACCCTGGGGATTGGGTGGCCTTTAATGTGACTATCCAGAAAGTTTCTCGTTGAAGAAGTTTTCTTAAACGGTTACCGCCTCTTATCTGGTAAGGTATAACCTCTAGGGACTGCTTTTAAAGAGGAAGGGTTACTGTGACCTGCTTGGTTGTAATGAACGGCCATTGGATAATTTGGATTGTTGGTTCGAATGGCAGTTTTGTGTTCTCCAAGTCTGTCTTTAAATCTCCTTTTGGTTCTACCAACATAGAAAAACCCGCATGGGCATTCGAGGCGATAGACCAAAAAATTAGTATTGCAGTTAGCAAAATGTTTAATGTGAAAGATCTTATTGGTTGACACATCTACTTAATCTGTCCGTTTTTAGCATATTGTCGCAATGACAGCAGTTACCGCAAGAAAATTACCCTTAGGCTTATGCAGCCAAGACGTCTTCGGTGATAGATGGCTGTGAACCAACTTATCCCCTAAGGTGGGAGCCCTTCTAGAAATAAAAAGAGGGAGTTCAGTGAAAAGTTCATGCAATGAAGGATCACTGCGCAGTATATTCCAGTTCCGTTTAATAATATCACGGATCTGAGAAAACTGTTTGCTGTACGTTGAAACAAAAAAGACATTAGATTTGGAGGAAGGTCGTTGTTTTTTCCTCAATAGGCTTTTTTTCTATCCATGGATTTGACTTTAGAATATGACACATGCACACTTTTATGATTGTATCCCCGCTCATTTAATCGCCGCTTCATTTCGAAGCTTTTAATTCAAGTCTTCCTCTTGATCACAGATACGTCTAAGACGCTGAAGTTGTCCAAAGGGAATGTTGTCAATTAAATGGGGGGATGAAAGCTTTCAGCATGTAAAATGGTATTACGATCTGTGGACTTGCGAAAAATTGTTGTATGCAGCTCACCCAAGACGTTTTTAAGGATTTTAAGATCCAAGAAGTTAATTTCGGTCTGACTAAACTCTAAGGAAAGTTCAACACAATCACTGGTCGAATTAAGGCAACGGTGAAATTCTTTAAGTTCTGATAACTCTCCCCTGAGAAAGAATATCAAGTCATCAATATACCTTCCATACCAGACAATGTTATTTAGATACGGATTGGACGGACCGAAGATAAATTTCTCTTCCCAATACCCAAGGAAAAGACATGCGTAATTGGGAGCAAAAGTTGCACCCATTGCTGTGCCACGTTTTTGTCGAAACAATTTATCCTGGAATAGGAATACATTGTTGTTAAGAGTCCACTCAATTAACGACAAAAGAAATTAATTTGGAGGAGAAACATCGATTCGACAATTTTAAAAATGATTCACAGCTTCAGGCCTTCTGCATGCTTGATATTGCTATACAAAGATGTGACATCCATAGTTACCATAAAGGCATCGCCAATATTTTTCATTTCAGCAATCTTAGTGAGGACGTGTGTAGTATCTTGAATATAAGATGGCAAAACAGTAACAAACGGTTTAATAAAATGGTCAATATATTGAGACACAGGCTCAGAAATGGAGTCGATGCCACTAATAATGGGCCGCCCGGGGGGATTGGATAAATCTTTATGAATTTTGGGTAACATATAGAATGTTGGTAGCTTTGGGTTGTTATTTGTGAGAAAATCTCGCTCTTTCCCATTTATCCACTTCTTTTCTATTGCAGTATTTAAAATGTTCCCTATGTAGCAGGACGATGTATGTCTCGTTCCTGCTTCATAGCGGTTTGCTATGCCTCTTATTCGGCTGGACCTGTGTGGCCAATCGCTCTTCTTCTTCTTCTTGTAGTTTTGATTGGCGGCTGCCATCCAAATTAAAGGTGTATTACCGCCACCTACCGGACTAGAATATGGAGCAGTAGATTGGCAGACAACAAAAATAAAATTAAAAAAAAAAAAAAAGACCTCAATTCTCTCCATTGACCCCGATTCCCTCAGGTGCTTAATTAAATGTTTATAACTATTTTACCTCTTGACTCAACTCCCAATCCGTCCTACTCAATTAATGGCAATTAAACAAACTATCCAGGGGATATCTGATTCCCACTCCCCCCAAACCCCTTTTCTAACATTTCCTTGATATCTTCTCCCTTTACATCAGTGATCCCCAGAAACTCTCTGGCTGCATGCACAACCATTTTGATTCTATCAGTCTTCGACTCTATCTCACTCGCACAATTGATCACCATTGCCACAAAAGCCAGAAACCTCCTTTTATCCACGCTAACACATTCAGGATCACGTCTTTGTTCTTTCGGTTCTGCGACTCCCTTTTCTTCCCTCACTCTCTTAACCGCCTCCGCATACGAGATTTTACTTTGTACACGCGTCCTTTCAATTTCCCCCTCAACTTTCCTCCGCTCGCTTTGTTTTGCACCCACTTCATGGTTTCCCTGGCAGTGAAAACATACAGCTCTTTCCTTCGGTAACTTACACTCCTCCTCATTACACCCTTCCTTCCCACACCGTCTACAACGATACATCCTTCGTCTACACACCGCCGCAACATGACCATAGTCTTGGCACCAGAAGCACCTTAATGGATTCCGTTCGTATGCCCTTACTCTGTAACTAACGAAGTCCAACATTACACGTTCCGGCAGCTCTTTTTCAAATTCTAATAGCACGGATAAACTTTCAGTTTCTTTCTCGTCACGAAAACTTTTTAATCTTCTAGCGCCAACAACCCCCTCTACCTCCAAAAATGACTCTGCTTTCACCGAATGAGTAACTCCACTAATTACTCCCTTCACGGTCGGCTGGTTACGCATATTAAAACATGTAACTTCAGATAAATCGAAATCCTTTATTCTCAAAGCCTTGTCTCTTTGACGCTTTGTTTTGCATTCTATTATTACAAGTCCACCCCTACAAACCCTCACTGATTTTACTTCCCCTACCTCTCGTTTAATAAACTGGCCCATAAAATGCCTATCACTAAATACATGATTTGCTCTGTAATCATGTCTTACTAATTTCATTTCAATTAAATAAATGTCATCCTCTCCTTTTTCTATCTTTTTTCCTTTTCTTTTCCCCGCCTTCCTCCCCTTCCCACTCCATTTTCGCAGCACCCAGCAACGACCCTAACCACCGTCTTCCTCTTCCTCATCCGACGCCAAACCTCGTGTGGCCAATCACCACATGAAAGCAGTCTATTTAAGGAGGCAGCAGCTCTTGCTTTCTGTTTCTCGCTCCTGGTTTTGTATCCGCCAACTTCCTGATCGCCTCGTAGCTGGCCTTCTACGTCTCCCTGTGCAGGTATGGTAGTGGTGGCGGCGTTGTTTGAATTGATTGATGCGCATTTTATTACCATACTGAGCTGTTTCGTTTTATAGATTTATACATTGCAGAGTGGTATTTCTGTGGAGCGCGATCTGTCGTCCCGCTGGCTTCTCACTGCGATACGCGAGCTTCGTCTCTTGGTCTCCGTGTTTGCTAATCATGCCTGATCGGGACTTGTTCATCAGGTGGGTGTGTGGCTGGGTCAGCGGCGGCGCTGATATAAATGAGAGGCCCTGCTGCTTTGCCTAGAGACCTCTTCTGCTTTGCTTGACGGTTTGATCTGCTTTGAGGCTCCTTAAATCTGCGTGACCGAACCTGTGCTCTGTTTTGCGGTCCACTTTGCGGTGTGACCTTAACAGACGGCGTGCATGCCTGCTTCGCTCCAGCCTGTACCAGCTCTTGGTGTCGGCTTTGCTTTTTTTCGCAGCTGCGGGTGGACTGAATGAATGAGTGTAATTGACCTTGCTAGTACTGCTAGCTGCTCTTTTAAATGTATTCTAATTTTATATGAGTGGATTATGGGTCAATTTTTTTTATGTTGGTAATAATCTTAATGTGATTTGTTTGCTTTTTTTTCTGTTTTGATTTGTTGATCAGTATTGTGAATTAAATTGATTTTGTTAATTTGGTTTTTTTTTTTTCTTCTGACCATTAATTTATGTTTGTTTAGTTATCAGTATTGGTTTTCTTTTTTTTGGGTTTGTCTCCTTTTGGAGAAATCATTTGAGTTAGTTTGGCTGGCAGTATTTATTTAATTTTGTGTATGTTGTGAATTGAAACTACCAACCATTTAATTTGGGGTATTATTGTCTATTTGTTTTAATAATTGTGACCCTATTCATACTCCCCCCTTGCTTTCTCCAGTTGCTGAGAGCCGACAGTGGTGTGGTGGTGTCCTGGTAGTGGTCTTTTTTTTTTTCTTAAATGTGTGCCGTGGTTCTCTGGATTTGGTTTATTCACAAGTGTGTGGGTGTGTCAGTTTGTCACGTGTGTCGGTGTTCTTGGATTTTCATTGACCCCTCCTTGACATATCCCCTCAGTGGTAAGCCTCAGCACCTGTAAGTGTTCCCCTTCCTTATGTCCCGGTCTGAGCGGCATTGTGGTTTTTTTTTTTTTTTATGTGTATTTGTGAGTGATAAAGACAGATGTTTTTTTATGAACTCAAACCACGTCTTCTGCTCATCAGTAAAACGAACCTGTGTGTCTTGTGGGATTACTTATTATAAATAAATTCCCTAGGTGAAATTCCCAGGGTGGCGCTGTCAGCTTTTGGATGTCATCGAATAAAATTACATCTGAATAAAATTTACTTTTTCTTCCCCCTCTTGTGTGTCTGCCACACCTAGTTCTCGTTTCATAGATTCCAAAGGGTTAGATGCAAGAGGAGTGTAATATTCAGGGTTGTATAATTGACATTTGGCTTCTTCCACATATTGATCTCTACCCCAAATCACAACAGCACAACCTTTATCTGCTTTTTTCACCAACAGATCGTCATTATTGGAAAGCCAATTTAGAGCTGCGTATTCCTGCTTAGTCAGGTTAGGCCGTGAGGGGCGTTTTGCCATCTGAAAAAGTGATTCAATTTCACAAGAAACCTTCTTCGTAAAAGCAATCAAACAGGCATTGTTGCTAACTGGGCAAAATGTAGATTTCGGCCTAAAAAGCTCCGCACCATCAACATTAGTGTCACAATCTGTGGACGATCTTAAAGCAATGTTTAAAGGGTTTTGATTATACTACACTTTTAAATGCAAACTCCTGTAAAATTTAAAAAGATCAACCTTTGTTTGAAAACGATTCGCATCATTTGTAGGTGCAAAACTGAGGCCCCGAGAGAGCAGTGAAATGCAATCATGAGGTAGGGAAATACCTGATATATTAATTAGAGTCCAATCCTGTCTGAAAGTCCATCTGTGAATCCGCGTGGGGGCCATGGTTGCGTTTCTTGCACCCCCTCCTTGTCTTGCGCTGACGTGGGATTTCTGGCACATCACTTACTGGGTCCCGTCGCGTTTGCTTGTCCGTCTTGTGATTCGCATGGCTCGTTGATACACATTGGTCACCGAGCGGGTTTTGCCAGTTCCCCCTCTTGACCGTTCGCTGGCGTGGGGTTGCTGGTGGTGAGGAGGCTCTAAAAAACGTCCAGTCTCTGCAGTGGAGACATCACTGGTGTGTTCATCTTCACTGCTGCTTGGCAGATTGAAGGACACTGAGCGCGCACGCGATTTCTTGTTGTAAAGAGATCGTGATTGTTTGCGAGACCATGAATACACCTTGTCATCCTGATAATCAGCCAGATCTCGTTTGTACTTATTCAGTTTGGACTTTTTAAGAACATTAGAAAACTTATTAATGTCCTCTTTCAGTTTCGTTTCAAACGAGGAGTGCTCTCCGCTGGTATTGAGTGACTCAATCTTGGTTCGAACTGTGTCAATTTCATTCTGCAATTCTGCCCGTTGCTTCTTTGCTTCTTCAATTAAAAGTAAAATCAAATCCATTGAACATTTATTCAAAATAGCTTCCCATTTCGTTTTAAAATCCAGATTGTCATGGCCAAAAGATGGAAATTTTTTAATACGTAATCCCCGTGGGATCATTTCCGCTCTCCAATAATCCGACAAGGTTATTGTATGCAAGTCCAGTTTCTTATCCTTCTCCAGTAGTTTCTTGAGTTGGGAATATGAATCACCAATGTCAGGAGGTGTTGAGTCATGTTCGTTTCCAAGTAAAGTATCTTGAACAATAATGTTCTTGCCTTGCTCGTCCGTGAAGAAAAAAGTAGACTTAGCCATATTGAAGAATAATTGGTCCAAAAAACATCCACCAAGGAATGGAGCTGCTTCCAACAAGACTCGCCCGCACGAGTCCAATTGTAACTATAAAAGAATGGATGGAGGAAGCGCTACCTGGATCCAATGGCTATCCAACAGGTGCTCTGTAAAGCGGGCAAAGTTACGGGAAAAAAACGATTCCAGGAAGTAAAGCCCAATATAAAATAAGGCAACTACCCAAGGAAAAAATACAGGCACTCCGTCAAGGATGAAAAATAGGTGATATTTTAATTCATGAGCGAGGCAACAAGACAGACCAACGCGTTTCGACACTAGGTCTTCATCAAGGTCTAACACACACTTGATCCGACAGGTAGAATAGGCTGGCCGTGGGAAGCTACCAGGCCTAGCACATGATCTTCTCAGTGTACAGGAGCCACCACGTAAGCTCCAAACAAATTTAAAAAGTGCCAATAACAGTGAGCCAATATACATACATTAGAAACAAAAAGACTTCAACATCAAAGAAGTTAACATTCACTAGATAAATACATTTATATAGTCCCAGCCAAAAAAGTGTATGTAGAGAAGATACATTTTATTTTTTTCAAAGGCTATAAACATTGTCAAGCTTCTAAATGGAAGCAAAAGTTAAATATTTTAAATATTTTAAATATTTATCCTTGACGGAGTGCCTGTATTTTTTCCTTGGGTAGTTGCCTTATTTTATATTGGGCTTTACTCCCTGGAATCGTTTTTTTTCCCGTAACTTTGCCAGCTTTACAGAGCACCTGTTGGATAGCCATTGGATCCAGGTAGCGCTTCCTCCATCCATTCTTTTATAAGAAAAAATGTGTGTGTGTGTCTGTCAGTATATGTAAATGTTTCTAATCAAACAGGCTGTCCATGCCCTCCAGGCTCTCCTGACCCTTCTGGTCCCCCAGGCCCACCAGGTCATGCAATTCCCCAAACTCCCCATCACCCTCCTGTTCGTTTCCCTGAAAACGGTTAAAGCAAAAACACACAAATGTCAAATTTGGCACCACACAAATGTCATGCCTACAGTAAGGAAATAACACAATTTATCAAGGTAGGCCTCAGGAGCAACTCGCCTCAAAAAGTTTCCTGACTGAAACAACAAGGTCCCCCCTGGACCTCCAGGGTGAGGGTTAGGGGGAGGCGGCGGACAAAATCATCCTCAATCCCCACCCAAGACTGGGTGGGCACCCTCAACTCCATGCCTGTTGATAAGATTATGGAGAACACATCCTCTCCACCTGCTACGCCAACTATGCAGCAATGAATGCTGCTTGGTGTCGCCTCTGTTTGCTGTAGAAAAAAAACACAGTGAGCCATATATATATATATATATAATATACACACACACACACACACACACACACACACACACACACACACACACACACACACACACACACACACACAGTCATTGGCTTCAACCAATTGCTACTGCTTGGTCGTGACTTATTTTACGCACTGTAATGCACAGTTTGAGTTCAATGTTATCACTTTCAGCCCTCCATCTGTTCGCTGATTGGCCTGAACAGCTCAGGGTCGGTGGAAACCTAGGCCTATTGATCAACCCCTGACTATGTGGTGGAGTTAAATGAGAAATGAGTGGAAGCACTAGGCGGTGCTAGCCTGGCTAGAGGCCAGAGGCCAAGCATCTAAATGAACAGCTTTGTTGTCTAGGGGTATACAAACACAGCTCAACCTTGGCTCAACGTACCGTGAACAGACAAACACAAACGAATCGCTACACTGCACACAGGCCCTACGTGATGAAAAGTCGTGGAAGTAGACCTAATGTGTGTGGCTGCAATGTGTGCGCTTGGCAGAGCTCCAGTGAGAGGTCATTTAGCGATACACATGAGACTCCTGAGACCTAAGTAAAGACAAGTTAAGGCTCCTGAACAGCACAAGCGTCTTTTCAGTTAGCTCAGTTTCTTGTGGCGGTAAATAAATGCCAAACATAAACGTGATCCAAAAGGGTATATCTACAAGGCATGGACACACGCGAGGCAGACAAACAAGGGTGACAAGCGGCCCTGCTCTCCGCAGCATTCCTTGACTATATGTGTGCCATGATAATTAGTCAAGTGTTCCTTGAATTAATTAGCCACAAGTAGTGACATCACAGAAGCCCCACTTGTAAGTCAGTGCTTTCCCTGGTTCTTTGTATGATAGACCATGTCCACCATTAATTGGAAAACTAATATGGATGGTGCTATCACTTACAACAACATAAAGCTTCCCTAACCAAATGGCAAGAAAGTGAATTTTAATGCCTAATAGGACAAGCTTTCAGGAAAATATAGTCTGGGAAGATCCCACGGGCCCATGGACAACTAGGGTAACCGGATTTTAAAATTCAGAGTTCACTGATACATAGGCTTAAGTATTTATTTTATGTGAATACAGCTGCCACACGTGGTAGAACAGAAAAGGAAAACGTGGCCGACACAAATTCATTTGTCCAGAGGATTCAGAGCAACATAGTGCTCAGATGTTTTTGACACAACATTAATATGATTGTCTCTTCACATTCTGTTGTTAGTCTATTGGTCATTTTAGGGTGTTTTGGCCTATAAGTATTACACAGGTCCTTTAAGAGGAAACCATCATTTGGTCATTAATAAACTCTCCATACTGTAAAGAACATAACTGCTGAGAACTGTTATGCACTTTTTTAATGAGTGGACCTACTGTCATAACAAGATAATTTTCAATGTACTCACAGTTATATCAGTGTATGATGAGGAACCCAACTTAAACCCAAACGTTGGGTGGTGGGTCGCCCGCAGGTGGCTGATGTTAACCCAGTCGCCCTCCTGGAGCCCAACCAGGCACATCTCCCGCCACAGGGTAACTGCCACAGAATGGCCAGCCAGAGAAATTTCAATATCTCTGACTGGGGTAGGGGTCCCCTTCAAAGACACCTGCCTCACAGCAGCAATCTAGATAGATAGATACTTTATTTTTTCTTTGGGAATTCAGGCATCCTATGGCTGCAAACATATAATTAATATGGAAATGGCGAACATTTCAAATCAATGTTGGTATTCTGAATGATAATTATAATTATATATGACCTCTGTGGATAGGGAAGCCCATTGGCAAGTTTCACGCCAACAGTGTGTGTGCATGCTGGGAACTAAATAGATGACAGACGGTTTCTGCATTCTGTTGCCATTGTAGGTCTTAACATTGGTAGGCCAACTGTGTGGATGCTGGAGAACTTGACTGGAAAAAAAAACCATTGAATTTTTTTTTTTTTTTTTTTTTTCCAAAAAAATTTGGTATCTCCAATCCCACCCGAATCTGGAATGCCCAATTGGTGAACTATGTACGAGGCTTGCTCGTATGCGACCCCTTGCTGCCAATTCAGGAGAGTGTAGACAGTTCGCGGCTCTCCTCCGACGCACGCGCCTGTCAACCACCGCTTCTCATACACTCATTGGTTGAATCTTCGCAAGTTCAGAACGAGGGCGGAGGATACCCGGACATGACCAGGCTTAGAATCTTCCTGACGAGCGCCCGTCTGGCCAACAGCAACTATTGTAATCCCTTTCCGGCAGTCCCTTCCCAAATTGCAACCCTGTTGCGCAATAGCCACCATGCGCTACTCTGAAAAAAGCTGCCGACCACTACCGGCTGGTACGAAGCGGGGTTCGAACCCGCGACGTGATAATCACTTCTGCTTCGCAACGCAATGCTTTCCCGAGTGAGCTATCCGGCAGCCTGAACTTCCATTTTTAACGGGCAGTCTAAAAACCCTCACGATTCAGCAGAAAAAAAACACCGCAATGCGTGGGACGCGAACCTGAGTGCCCTACGTAGTATTCATTTGGTTTACCCCTACTCCACCAAAATCTTCAAAATGTAAGCAGCAAATGGAGTACAAGACGTAGGGGTACATATGTACTATCATTCGTTTGTTATTGGCTCAACTGTCTCTGATTGTTCTGACTTCAAAATGCTGAATTGTTGAACCAACAGGAAACGTTATGTGAAGGGGACAATACAACTACGACGTAACTATTGAGTTTTAGGTAGGCCTACGTAAAACATTAGGGGAATGTTTGTGATTGTGACAACTCTGAACTTACACCCAAGGTTTACTGAAAGCGTTCTAAAAAAAACCATAGGGGAAACACAGATCACTTAAGGTTTTTGTAACATTCCGTGTTAGCTGGGTAGACACCTTAGGCTCCTTTTGAAGTCATAAAGTAGGTGATCTTTCTACTAACTAAGACACTGAGATGATTTGTCCATTAACGGACATGAAACCTTGGGCCTCTCGGAGCGCTTCATGCTTTTCAACCAGCGGGGAGGGGGGACACAGCAGGGCCTTTCCTCTCTCCACTATACCCTCATTCAGGGGTAGATCGTGTGATTTATATGCTATGGTATTGGCATTGAAAAATGCCCTACCAGGTTTTAGGATTAGATTTTTAAAAGCGTAAGTGCGATCGACTTGTACTGCCTCTGCGTTTTCTGCTTTCAAGCGAAGAGTGTATAAGTCACATCCATCAGTTAGTACTCTCTTTTCATTCATGAGCCAGGTCGCGCCTACTGTAAGTGGAAAGAGCTGGCCACTCGTCTAGATGTGGCCACGATACATTTCAGCCTCAGGGGCGCATGTTGGAACGGCGATGGCCGGCTTTGTTTCTCCATCTGACAAAAAACACAAAATGTTAAATACATTTCTATGTTCTTTTGTTTCCACAAAATAAGTCTTAAACAAGTCAAAAGTCATAGCCTATAATCAGGCTTATAGCCTAATCAGGTTTCCTCAGCCCCATAATGCTTAACGCGGAGAGAGAGGGAGATAGAGAGGGAGAGAGAGGGAGAGGGAGAGAGAGGGGGGAGAGAGAGAGAGAGAGAGGGAGAGGGGGGAGAGAGAGAGAGATTTGAGATTTAAAAACGCACTTTATTTACCTTGTGATGTCACCAAAACACATCTACCGCATCAAAAATAAACAAAAAGCAAAAAAGATAAAGAAAATTACAGTAAACCCAGGTATATAATCAAAAATGAAACATTAGTCACCCTTCCTGCACGGAGCATAACACTTCCCCAACCCCCATGAGCATGTAAAACTATCCAAATTATTGGTGAGCTTGTAGTATTTAAATTCAACTCTTAAGCGAGCAGACATCAGGCCTTTGAACATAAACAAAGGGTCAACCGATCCAACACCTTTGATACAATTCTTCCTACTTTTCCAAATTGAAAGCTTTTCTGTTCCCACAATCATGTTAACCAGAGCACGAAGCACTTTATTCCTTGCCAAGTACTTTGGACCAGAAATAAACTTCTCAAAGGAAAAAGCCAAGCCTAATCCCTGAAACCAATTCCAAAGAAAGTTAAAAAGCCCTTCCAGTCGAGCACATTGGATAAACAGATGTTCCAAATTCTCCCTCTGACCACAAAAAGGACAACCCTCCCCTGTGCTAGGATCAATATGCGCCAGATACCAGTTTGTAGCCACAGCCCCATGCAAGATCCTCCATTGGAGGTCACCTGCTCTTTTATCAACAGGTGGCTTGTATAGGGACCGCCAGCAGCCTTTCGGGGAAAAGCTTGGACCAAAAAACCCGGCCCACCTCGACTCTCTCATTGTCGCCAAAGCCCGCATGTGTGTTACCTTTGTACAAGTGTAGTAGATGGCCTTCTTACTAACTGCCTGAAATGTCCCCAATACTGGAGTCTGGAAAGACAAAAACAGATCTCTCTCCTCCTCCCACTCCCCAACGGCAGGGGAGACCATCAGTGATGGAAAACGCCATTCATGTTCCTCATGCTATTGTTCCATGGTGGTCCGGTCGAGTACAAATGTTCTGAGATGTCCCGGCAGGGATGAGATGACTTCTGACACCACCTTCCTCAACAGCCTTGTTGAATGAATACCCGTAGCCTCTGCCAGCTGCTCCACAGGTCTCTTCATCAGGTGTCCCAGCTTCACACAGCCTGCCTCCCGCAGTCGGGCACGCAGGCTAGCAGAGGAGAGACTTTCTGCTGTCATGAAAAAAGATCCAAACAATGGCTCTTCAAACACCCACATTCCCGCTTCTTGCTCTGGTTCTCGAAACCCCGGTCAGTTCAGGAACAAGGTCCAAACTCCGCAATTTTTCTTCTGGCCTCTTCTGGTTCCTTTGGAGGAATCGGTCATATAATGAAAATCTGTGACTGGTTTCAGTTACTGGATGTGTACGTGCCAAATCTGTGCCAATTGGTGCTTGCGGCACAGGCCCACCCAACTGCAGGATTTTTTTTATCCATGGAAAGGACAGTTTTAGCTCATTTTTGCCGGCCATTTCCAAATTCTCTGCTGTGGCCTCACACAGCCTGCCATCAAATGGCTGAAAGAATTGCTGCCTTGTCCTGTTGTTCGTGTGCCGAGCGACTCTTCCTGCGATGTCTGATATGTAAAGTGTTGGAGGAATGCTGAAACTCAACAGGGCATCTGCATGATTTCGGGCCGACTCCTGCCACCACAATGGAGAGCAGTAGTACACAACTGAGTGCATGCACCCAGCATGCAAAACACCACCTAAATAGCAAGCACAGAGTTGTTAGTGATATTGAATTTCTTTTCCATCAGTTACAGTTCGATTTGATTCTGTCCTTACCTCCTGTCTTCTGTAACTTGATGAACATCTTTGGATAGATATCCTTGTAAAGTAGAAGTTCCTCCAGTCTATTCATAATGTCTGAAAGGGAACCCTCTGATGACACTCCAAACTCAGCACAAGCAGCAACCAGCTCTGATTTCTGTGGCTGAAGAAGGAAATGTATGACAGAATAATTTAACAACTTCTTAATCCCACTGATTTTGCATGCTTAAGGTATTTTAATGCATATTCCAAAGAGCAAAACATCCAACAGATTCCAAATGATAGCACTTGAGGATATTACTCATTAAAATAACAGTTTGCAAATGGAAAAAAACAATAGAAAAACAAAGACTTTGCAATATGTATGAGGTATGAGACATGACATGTAAAAATAAAAGTACGAATGATTGTATTTCATGCCAGCATGCATATATTTATACAAATGATATTGAATTGTTCTCAATAAATCAGAATTGAATCAAAATAAATGAAATATAATTAAACTGTAAAAGCAGGAATCTCTTATTCTGGCTGTCCTTAAAATTTTCTTGACAATTACTCATCCAATCAACTTCAAAGTAGAAAGGTATTGTATATTGCTCAGGACACATGGAAGGGCAGTGTCGAATGTGAGGTTATTTTAGTTGCGTGGTTCTTGAGAAGTCTTGAGAAAGTTGCAAGCAACAATCCCGCACAAGTACCACCAGTGGCCATGCAAGCGAAACTGGCAAGTTTTGCACAGGCACAGTTTGAGTGAAATCAAGTATCCAGTTCAGCAAAGTGGCTCCAACATAACTTGCATACAGCATTAAAAGATGCCAAATAAGCTCTGCAATACCTTTTTTTGAGTCAAGAACTCTGAAAAGCACATCCTCCAGAGATGTAGGTGATGTGTGTTTGGTTGTGTCAGTCAAATGTTTTCTCAGACCTTTCTGGATTTCCGTCTTTGGTAAGGTATTGCCAACCCTACAAGATGGTCCTACCCATGGAGCAAAGGCAGAGTAGTCCAATTCACTATGAAATGGGTTTCTTGCAATGGTGCCTGTAAAAGTAGATGAGACAAATAGTTAAACAACATGAACTAAGTATAGTCATGCATGTGAGGCTCATGAAAATTGTTCAAGCTTCATAGATGTAGCGAAGACATACCTTCACAAAACCCAACAGCAATTAACTGCTTCTCCAGCTGTGTCCAGCGGTCCTTAACATTCACAGACAAATTCCTTGACTGAATGTCCTCTGGGGCCGGTCTTTTTAAGAGGTGTACTATAGTGTTTGAAAAGATAATTCAAACAGTTGTTATATTTTGCGTGTTAAATTAATACTAAAAATTTGTAGAGCAATAATACCCATTACTAACCAGGAAAGTCAAAGGACACTTTCCAGTTTGTGTCCGCGACCAAAACTGGAGGATTGTGACTGCATCGGTAGCAAAAAAAACTGTAACTGTACTCAGTCATGGCAGAAAAGTGGAAGAAAGCCTTTCTGATGGTATGATGATGGATTGTAGTCTCAAGGTGATCCTCCAACATTGAAAGAAATCTGCCAATCGCTGTGTTGTTCTAGTGCAAGAAAGCAGATAGTGGTATTTTTTATGAAGGAGGCTACTTTTTATGCTATAACCACAGATATAACCATGAAGTAGTCAGTTACAAGTTCACAGATTAACATACCTTTATTGCAGTTGTAAGCATTGAGCATAGTGGGATACTGAGGAGAATTTTATTATTAGAAATTGTGGAACCCTGAAGTATGGTCTTGAAATCGGACCTGTCCCTGACACACTGGACAGGTTTTCACCGCGACTTTGACCCCTAGTATACAAAAAAAAAGTATAAACCATTTGCAATTAGCATTCACAAATCTATATTATTAAGCTGACATGGAATGGCTTCACACTGACCTCTATTAACTGCGTAGAGCCCATAAACAGAGGCATTGGTGGTTACAATTTTGGAATCTGTCAGTTCAGGCGGAGTAGGCCCAGGAAAGTAAGGGCAAACGGTTTCATTCGGCTCAAATTACTCTGGTATTTCCTGCTCCTTCTTCAGGGCCAGAGGCAGGATTTCTGGGATCTTTTTATATTCCCAGAGGTAATTCGTCATTGAAATGATTTGATTTGCAATGAAAAACTCTTTGGACAGCTGTTCACAGTTTCCATTGCTGCCTCCATTGCTCTCACTGGTGTCTCTCCGTTCACCTACAAGTTCCTGCCTCTCTTGGAAGAGCCACCACATGCACAAGTATATATGAGCGCAGCGATGGACCTTTTTGAAACTGCTGCACTGACAGGACCACTTCCCTCTGAGCTTGTCAAACGTAACTCGGGTTCTGCCAAAATAGCTCCATGCCTCTCTTTTGCCAGTGAAAACTGAAAAGTAAACATAGTGACCTGAATAGCCATGCTCCTCATAAAAAACGGGATACACTGTGCATGCTCCTTCTTTTTTGGCAAGCTCATGCAATTTGCAGCATTCCTTTTCCTTCTCTTGCCAGATTAGGCCCTTGTCCACCATATATTGCAGGGAATGCACTTGCAATGCGGCTGGTTCTTTATAAGGGGGGCAAAAGGGCACTCTGCAAAGGTGTTCACACTCAACACCTGGTTTTCCACTAATATTTGCCAAGGCCATGAAGTCTCTGCAATCATCCACCTCGCAACCTATTGTCATTGAAGTTGTGGATTTGCATATGTGTATGGGAGTTCTTTGCCCTTTGTTGTTTTTAGCTGTGAAAAAAAATCCTCTTTGCACATCCACTCAAAAAATGGGTTCAGTGTTGAGGACATGGCAATTACGTTCATGCCTTCTCAGATTAGCACTACTTGCAAATTCAGACGAACAAATTTTGCATTTAAAAGTGCTTGTGGAAGCTTTGGGCACACTGACTTCAGCATCAACTTCTCCAGCTTTGACTGAAATAGGAAAATAAATAGTTAACCAATTTATTTATACTATGACATATAAGCAGCAATTATATAAAGAATTATAAACTATACTCTGTAATACACAAAAGCAACATTTGTAGGACACTACATAAGGATTTTTGTTTAATTCTAGAAAAATTGTTCAGTATATTGCTCAAACAAGGAAAAACAGGCAGCTGCTTTAAATAACATTGAACTGTTCACTTTATATTTAAACTGGGAGTCTAAATGAAACCATCAATAAAATACTTTTAAACAGACTTTTTGCACACTGTATTTATACCACAATTGTGAATTAAATTTAATGATCAATGTTGATATTCCAGTTTACTTGCTACAAGCTCACTCCTAGATGAAAAGTTGTCGTGCACAAAGTAATGAAATAGGACCTACCGTGCTCCTTGGGCTTCTGAGTCAGAATGCACTCTGAAAGTGAAGTCACATTTTTCTTAGTACTGTGCACATTCATACATGCATATTACACAAATCCTGAAAAATATCAAGAGAAAATTACCATGACTTTTCAGGTGATCTTTGAAGTTCTCCTGTCTGGCAATTACTTTTCCACATTTTGAGCAGTGCCAATGACTCCGTCTCGGATTTGAGCCGTTGTCACAGTTGCAAGGAATTGTGAACTTTACTGTTGATAAATTAATTTTATCATCATGCAATGAGTCACAATCACTAAAATAATATATTAGAAAGGGATAAAACACCCAAATCAGATAGGAAAATCCTTTTTACTCTGGGGCGCATAATAGCAGCCTTAATAGTATCTCTTTCTCCCTCAGTACGCTGAAGTTAATATGCAGGTAAATGGAAGAATACACTGCATGAAGCAAAAAGCTATTCAAAATTCAAATAAAAATGTTAAACAAACATATTAAGTACTCAAACACTGTAATGCAAATCTTACCTCTCCCAGCATCAGTAAAATAAATGGCATATTTAATGTGCTTCTGCAGCATATGCTTGGAAGTAGCAGCTGTCTGAATGCGACAATATCTGCAGTCACCATCGGGCAGTAGCAGGTCGTCTTGTGAGCTGAACTCATATACAATCTGAAATTCTACATGAGAAGAGTAATTCGATGTCATATTTGTTACTTATATATGTACTGTGTCATTTATGACCCAACTATGTCAATGTGTGACAGTAGAAAATATTTCCTGTGATACGGAAAGCACACATTTATAATTAAATAGATGATAGGCCTGTAGTGGAATTAAATATTTGTATAGCCTATAGCCTGATAAACCCCTAGATTTCAACAGCTGAAGCATATTTTTCCAAATCCTTTGCTTTGCTATAATGAACTTCTTCCACTATACAACAAATGTATGGCGCGCATAATTTTTTTCTTCAGGTTTGGTAATGGTTTATTGCATAAATGGGCGGGTTTTGTCAATTACGTCATGTTATAGATTTAACACCGCACGCTTGCCAGTCTCTGCTAGGCGGGGTGAAGTTTTATATGGGTCCCGCCCCTGCATGGATATATCACTGTCTCATAGGCTGAAACAGAATTCCCCCCCCCCTTACGTTCTGCCCTAATTATCCTAATATTTTTAGGTAGCACCCTAGGCTCCGCCCTTAATATGCTAATCAATTTTATCTAACCTAGGGGGAAAAAAATTTTCACGTAGGCGCCTGTGTGGCGACGAGACGGCAAAAACGCGCGTTTCGCGAAGTATTACTCGTAGGATATAGGCAAAGTCTAACGCCCACATATCCGAAATGAATTTTCACGAGTCACAATCCAATTTCTACGTGTGGAAATTCAATTGCTGATACGTGCAATGCTTATTCTTATTACTAGACAAAAAGGAATTACTATTGAAGATACCTGCGAATCAGTATTGACTTGTTGAAATGTAGCTGACTTCTACACGAAAAAACATCTCCTATTTTTGAGGCTTACATTTATAAGTTACTTTGCAGACATCTTAAATGAACATTTTAAGTAGTCAAAATAATATTTAACCATGTCAATGTGTAATTACCACCGAAGAGAAAATTTAACTGCAACCCGTGAGTCCGACTGATTAAATGTTACAACGGCTTGCTATCCAATGGGCCATCACCACGCCCACGAAGACCTCTATGGCCGACGGTTTTTCAACATATTTTTCACATTACCCCCATTCAAGTCCCCCCGGTAATCTGAAATTAACTTCAAACGGGGTAATCTGAAACTGGGACACCGGGCCTCCATGAGCAGGACAAATGCTTATAACCCACACACTTAAACCAATTGGCCACTGGGAAACCTGCAAAATCAATGTTTTGCTACAGTATGTGACACATTTCAAAATAACAGTTCATGTAATTTGAATGATTTTCCTGTCAGATTGAAATCTGTAAAAGAATGTTAGATTTACTGGAGAAAAACTGTTTTAAGAAATAATGGGGGAAAATGGTTAAATTTACTGGGAAAAATAGTTAAGTGTGGGCTATTATTTTTTAGGAAGTGGCTCCATTTACGGCGCCGTACACGGTGATTCGGGGCTATATTTACGATGTGCGTGCGCACTGACGTTCCGTCTTTGTGAAGCCATTCCCAAATTTAGCGAATTGACCATTCTAAACAGCAAACTTGTACAGGAGGTAGGCCTGAGTAATCAATCTAAGCACTCTGTTATGGAACAACCAATGGGAATAAGGCGACGCGATGACAGGGATGAAAGCCACACCCCCTCATTACCATTAAATTTCCTGATTTCTTGGTGCGGGACTGCCACGGAAATAAATGAATAAATAAATAAATTGAGATTTAAATACCTAAAAAAGTATATTCAGAAATGAATAAATTAGGAAATAAATATAAATGGAAATAAATCAATTAATAAATAAATGAATATGGAAATAAATATAGAAATAAATAAATAAATGAAACCAATTTATACATAAATTTTATTTATTTATGAAAGTTTTTTTATTCCCCAATTTTATTGCATTTAAATGTATTTATATATTTATTTACATATACATTTATTTATGTATTTACTTATTTATTTATTCATTTATTTATTTTTAATTTTGGCAGTTTTGGGCTTCAATATGTAACACCCTGTCCTGGTGATTACCTAAGAGCTACAATGTTCCGAGTAGTCTACCACAGTTTCTCCGTAAGATTAGCAGTCTAATGCAGTTAGACTACACGTTTTCCATTTCTGGCCGTGCGATCATGCATTAAGATAGAACAGAAGTCTAAATACAACTAACCCCCAATCAACCCACCATAAGTACAGTAGCCAACGAGGCCATGGCTACAGCGGGCTATGTTGGTAGATCACAAACAATTTCATTCAAAAATCATCTCAATTTGAAATATCTGAAATTTCTATTTCTGTCAGTAAACATGGGCCCAGTATATCTTTTAGCAAGTGCATTTCAAATAAATATAAAAGTATTTCAAAAATTATGCATTTTTACCCTTTTAAAGCCTAGTAGGCCTACAACCTAATTTTAGGCATTCCGAATGCCAGTCGGGTGAACTAGTGTGCAACAAAAAAAAAAAAAAAAAATAGCATAAGTGCCAACGATGTATGAGACCGAGAAGAGAGAAGACGGGCCTTGACTACGGGGTATCAAATCAAAAACTATTGAATTGGAATGATTTCTTTATTGCGAGCATGTAAAGACAACCCATTTATACAGGTACTTGGCGCGGCGATCTTTCATGTGCGCAAACTTCTCGATGACAGATTTATTGAAATCAGGGATGTCCTGTGTCGGCCGCTTTTCGCTTTTGAATACACTGGCGGAGTAATATGAGCTGAAACGGCCCCATTTGCAGAGGCGGACAGAGTACACAGCTTCATTACTTAAGTAAAAGTACAGATACCACTTGTTAAATTTTACTCAAGTACAAGTAAAAGTTCTACAGTCAGATTTTTACTTAAGTGAAAGTACTGGAGTACTTGTTTTTAAAAATACTTAAGTATCAAAAGTAAAAGTAAATTTTCTAAATATTGTGTTATTACTGCCACAGTGCTTCCCTTTACCTATAGAAACCTACTGGATGGAGCTTTTATAGATACTTTAATGTTAAAGGCTGAATCAGCGATATGACGTCACTATTGTTGACAGTTGAAACGTTCTCAAAAACACAACAGAGCCGCTCGCCCCTCCCCAGAGATAAAATGTTATTACACGAACACAAACTCTGGTTTAATCAGACAGAATTAGCAAACTCATTAGCTTGCCAACCGAGAGTTAGCAAAGGTCGCTAACTTGCTCCAAAGAGGAAATATTGATCTCTCTACTGTTTGATTCATTCTGATCAGCATGATCTTTGCAAGATAGCCTTACAAAAACAATACACGAGCTTCCCTCAATTTTGCTTGGGATGACAATTTACAGTTCACATCCAACCGAGTTAGTACCACATATCTCCCAAGTTTGAGGGATCGAAAAGCTGGTCCATAACCACAGAGTGCTCAGAGATTTTTTAAAAATAAGGAAATTCTACATGGTAGGATATAAAAATAAGGAAGTATTGACATAACATCGTATTGACAACAATTTATAATAAATCACCATTTTGGATTTTTTTTTAATCCAATTTGTATTTCATTCACATTCATCCAGTCATCATAAACAAAGAAAACGAACAATATTGAATGTTCATACATTAATGCTCATACATGCATCAGTGTAACACAAAAATCAATTATATGTATACAAGTCTATGCAATTGAAACCGCATCAACTTTGACAGTCCTGACATCATTGTAATAAGGGCATCTACAACTCATCATCATCAGCTGCAACTTCCTGTACTGCCAAGCGACGTAGATTATGTCCACGATCTGGAAAGATATCCATAATCTCATCCACAAGCAAGATAGCGGCATAAAAGCAATGCTCCTAATGGCCACGGAAAACAATGGAGCCTTACTACATACCTAGCTACGATAAGCTGCTTTTCCACCGAACGCGAAATGAATTTTTCGTTCAACAGATTGTATTCAAAGTCAATGCAAAGACGCAAATATTCGCATCTTTGCAGTGACTTTGAATGTAATATGTCGCAGGAAAAATTCGTTTCGCATTCGGTGGAAAAGCAGCTTAGACTAGTCTAATTGTAGACTTCCACACAATGTCGTAAGTTTACAGCAACTTGTCATATAAGATCTAAAATGTTCGCTCAGTTGCTGTTATTTAGTATTTGCAGGACAGCACCTAACAAGCACACAATATTTGCGGTTCACATTTTAAATGATCAACTACAAATTTTGAATGGATAGGAAACCTTTAACCAGTTGAAATCGTTGGGCGCGATTTCGAGGGGCTGCATCTGTGGTTCAAGGGAGTGATGCAAGGAGAATCGATGATACGGCTCAACATCTGCACGAAATAAAAATAGGTTCTACACTGAACATCAGATTTGGTCTTACAGAGGAAAATTAAAAAAAATGCGGAAATCCGTAACATTACGGACTCTGAGCACCCATGTATTAGGCAGGGGTGGAGAAATAACGCGTAAATCTCTCAATGCGCAAATTGCGGGTTTTTTTCACTTGCTTGCTGGTCGGCGGGTTTTGCTATTCAAATGCGGGTCACTTGGGAGCTAAGCACCAGCTCTACTCACCTGAAGTAGAAACAAGGCGACCTGGGCGTCAGAATTAAAACCATTCAACTCCCGGAATTCTCTCCAACGTTAGTATGCTTTCCCTATATGTTTATTCGGGACCTCGCATAACTGCGATTGCGTCTCAACTGAACTATGGAGTTCGCGGGTTCATGGTAGGAAAGCTGAAGGTGATTGCTGATAGGCTGTCCTGTCAGTGGCACCTGTACAGTCAAATCACGTTTGAGAAGGAAACAACCAAAAAATACTGAATCCACATAATGTTGGATTTACAGCGATCTAAAAACTCTGCCCGTTTGCTGTTCTCCCAAAATTTTTGGGTGAATTTTGAATGGAAGAGAGAGAGAAGTTTTACCTGCTTCCTGTCCTTTGACTGTTCCCTGAGCCAAAACCATGTACTTCTCTGCTACAAAAATTATACCGCTGGAACAAGTACAAATTTTCCTACGTTTATGTGAAATGTCATGAAGAGGGATTCAAATTTCTGGAAGTTACAGCAATTTAAAAAGTAGTTTTTTCAGCATGTTTGCACCCAGCTCACACTCTAGGAATAAAATCACGCACTCTAGCTCCTAAGATTCCAAGCCATAGACACCCATTATAAAGTCTGAGAAGGGCTCAAAATTTAATGTTTTTTAAACTGCTGGTGTAGAAAAACTAAAAGAGATCATGAAAATTTAAGTCAGACACTGAAAGTCGACGGGATTGTCAACATTTGAGAGTTGGAACGGAGTTTCTACGTGAATGTATGAGTTCACAGTGAGAGGGTGAAGATGAGTGAGTTTGAAGGATTTTCTCATTGACTTCCATTAAAACAAAGTTTCAGAAAACGGTGAATAATTTTTTAAAGTTTGAATGGGATTGAAAAGTTGAATCATACATGTAAAACATCAGGAAAATGTTGAATACTTTCCAGTTGGAAACTCCATTCTAACTGAAAGTATGAATCGGTAGTTACCGTTTGAAAAAGGTGATTTTTGAAGATTCCATAATTCATTTCCAATGGGAAAACGGTTTGAAAAAAAAAACCTGGAATATCTCGGAAAGTATGAATGTTAGGAATTAGAAAAGTCATTCCAGTCGATTCCTAATTCAGCTGAACATTTTGATGTTTGAATGGTTTGAATCGGTTTTAAGTTTGTGGAACGATTCAGGGCCAAAGTTTTTTTTTGAATGGGATTTAATAGGAAGGATTTAATAGGAATTTTAACGTTGAATTTCCGGAAAACTATGAATGTTACGGAAAATCTGAAAGTTTCTGATAATGTCCTCATGGAACATAATAAGATGAAATTTGAATGGTTTGAATCTGTTGAAGTATGTTGAAGTTAAGGTGAGCCAAAAAACGGAGGCGGAATAAGAAAAATAATAATTTTGGTAATTAGAGAACATGGGGTTTTCTTTGAAGAAATTGCGGTGTGAATGCTGAAAGGTTTGAATCCACACTGCGATGCTGTCTTGAATGCAATAAAGTTTGAATGATTTGAATGTTTGTCTTGACGCCAAAGTTTGAATGATTTGAATAGCTGCCATGAAAAAATATTATAATATTTGAATTATGTTGAATACTTAATGTTTATTAAAAACTGAAAGAAAGCTGAACAAAGAAAGAATGAAAGAATGATTGAATGAATGAGTTAAACATGAACCAGCTCAAAGTTAGAATGTATTAACAGTAAAAAAAAGATGGATAAGAAAAAAGACAGTCTAAAAGACAGACAGGCAGGCAGAGTGACAGACAAGAAAGAGACAGACAGACGGACAGACAATCTTTTAGACTGTTCATGATTTCAAAGCTTGAGCTGCTTCACATGTAATTTTCTCTGTAAGAGGTTTTAACTGCCAAGAACTCAAGTTGGTGAAATAGGCCCTTTCAGTATTCAAATTTCACTGTGCTGTTACACACAGGCGATTGGCCGAACTGCAGTTGATTCGGCCAATCACCTGTGGGCAACGGCATAGTGACATTTGAATGACCTATGCAGGGATTAAAGCAAAGAAAAATCTTTTGACTGAAATTTTTTCAAGCCACAGCCAAGCCATATTTCCCAGGCAGACTGACAGAAAACGTGACATGTAACATTAATGATTTGACAAACTACTAAAGAAAAAAAATAATTGTCTCTGTATGAGGCATGAGATTTCAGCACCACTACACACACATAACCAACTGCCAAAGCAGCCATCAAGTTTTTATAATGTTTTGAAGAAAAGAAGATGACCTCAGAATTGATTTTCTACTGCCAGTTTTTTTTGTTTTTTAATGTAATTTTTCATCGATGAAATGACACATTGATATATTATTATTATTACAACCCTATTCCCAAAAAGTTGGGATGCAGTGTTTTTTTTTTTTAAAAACAGAATTTAATTGAATTCTTAAATAACAAAACATAACCCAAGGAACACACTATTTAAAGAGAGGGAAAATTATTTTTTTTTTGCCCATATGTTTTGACCATAGAATAAAAAGATGGACTAAACCGTGACGTCATATCTCTGGTTTCAGCATACCATAAAGGAAGCCTCGATTTTGGCTATTTGAAGGAGGCATTTTGTCATTTTGAAACCGGATGTGATTCCTATTGGACAGAGCGCTGAACTGAATATCCATGTCTTTAGGTGGATTAGTCTTGAATGTTGACAGTCATCAGACTTTGACCAGAGGATAGCTAATTCTCCCATCTCAGGTGGCTTTAATTTATTCTAGTCTATTTGGGACCTTAAATTAAGAAAATGAATATGCATGGATCATGGTATATGGAAGGAGACTTGAAACTTTTATAGATACAATAAAGTAATGTGGAAAATCATTTAAATTTTAAATCTTGGAAAGTAGGGTCATTTTCTCATAGACTTCTATAGTATTGAACTTTCAGAATAAATAGTTGACATCGCCATCAGCTGGGATTAAATAGAATGCAAATTTTGGAGATTCCCAGGTATTGGCCTCAGTTTTCAGACCCGAGCTTTGTTTTTTTTATACAGTCTATGGTTGTGACCCATATAGTTTTTTATTATTTTGAACAAGAGAGTGTCATTGGGATACTTTTTTGGCTGAAAACTCTAGAAAGTTCCCTTTTTTGTTAAAAGATATGCAGTTAATTCATTGGAGTTGAGCCCTCTGAAACTCAAATGATTCAATTATATGATCATTTAATCCCTATATTTAATTGAAAATATTTCAAAGACAACATATCAGATGAAATTTTTATTGTTTTTTGTAAATACATGCTCATTTTGAATTTGAATGGTTGCAGATGAAGTTTTTGAGCCGCACGCATTTGTCCTTGAAGGGCTTTATTGAGCCAATACAACATGACATGGCCTTGAGCCGTTGCATTGAGATGCCTCTTAATCTTTCTCATGATGTTAAGCATATAGTAAAAATCACCAGACTCTTTGCAATTTTTATCAAGAAATGTTATTCTGATATCAATGACCTAATTGCCCATGCATTTTTAGACAGAGTGTAGAAACCCTCGCCATCATTACTTCTGAAAGACTTCTCAGGAATGAATCATTTTCCTGACCTGTTGCTTTTTTTAAGCTAACTAGCTGAGAGATGTTCCACCAGGTGTATTTTTTAGCATGAGGACAATGATTTTCCAGTCCATTGTTGCCCCTGTCCCAAATTTGTTTCTTTGAACATTTGTGACATCAAATTCAAAATGAGCAGATATTTTTCTAAAAACAATAAAATTTCTTTTGTTTCAACATTTGATATGTTGTATTTGTATTTGTACTATTTTCAATCAAATATAGGGTTTACAATGTTATAAACTTAAAATTTTTTTTGCCAGTTATTTTAATGGCATGGGCTTTTACCAGTTAGTTTAACTGTAATTTTACAAAATTTTACAACAGAGGTTCCAGGCAAAAACAGAAAAGTTTACATGTATGAAACAGTGACAGGTCTGGTTAAATATCCTTCCACAATTTAAATTTCTCTTACCTTTTCACTCAAGGATTACAATCCTTATATACTCTTTAAGCCCCTCTAAATTCAGTCAATTTATAACACTGTAAGTGGTTTGCAAAAATTGCATTGTTTTTAGTTACATTTAAAACAGCATCCCATCCTTTCTGGAAGTCAGGTTGTATAATAATAATAATAACAACAAAAAATAATAATAATAATAATAATAATAATAATATTTTGCAAAAGCTTGTCTCAGATTTGTTATGGCCCCAATTTGTTATAATACAATATGCGGACAGCAAGGATGACAGACAAAATTTTAAATATTTAATAGATTTAATTAAACAAACACTTTGATATATAATCTACAATCTACTGACCAAGATTGAAATAAAACAAAAATGAGATATTTACAGTCCCTTGGTAATTGAGATGAGGCTGCTATGTTGAGATGTCCTGGGACAGGAAAATGCTCCAACACAGGCAAAAATCCACAAAAATTCTTCACAGGTCACAGGTCTTATCCTTAAAAAACAGAGACAGATTCTGGTCAAATGTATCCTCTACCACAATTTTTTGCCCTTTCTCAAACATAAACCTCGAAAGTGTTATATACTCTTTTCCAGCCCCCCCACCTTCCAGACTTTTCTCCAATTCTGGGATAGTTCTTGAGGCATGCCCAGGACATGCCCCAAAACCTAGCTCCAGACTGGGCTTAACAAAAAAATGTCAATACTGCCATCTAGTGCTTTTTTTTTTTCATCCACATTACACATCCATTCCAAAAAGGAAAAATTTTGACTCATAAAGGCAAAAATTTTTTTTTTTTCAATACAAAAATGGTTAAGTAGACGGTTTGTATGTATATACATATAATACAATATTAATACACATACTCAAACACGGGATAAGCAATCAGCAATTACATTGTCGAAGGATCTTTTACATGCTTAATTTCCCAAGTCAAACTCCTGTAAAATCAAATTCCAATTCAACAATCTCCGATTCTTGTTTTTCATCTTACTCAAAAACATTAATGGATTGTAGTCAGTATATACAATCATTGGCTTTTGCCCTGTACAAACATACACCTCAAAGTGTTGTCAGGAACTGGAAAGTCCATGATGGTTTGGACTTTAGCATTTATGGGTGCCACCTTACCCTGGCCTATGACGTAGCCAAGATACATGACAGTAGCACTACCAAAGTCACTCTTGTTCAGGTTAACAGTCAGGTTAGCCTGGGTCAGGCGCTGGAACAACGTCTCTACATCTTTCAGATGTTCTTCCCAGGAGTCACTGCATGTGATCAGGTCGTCGATGTACGCACCCGTGTGTGGCAATCCGGCGATTGTAGACTGTATCATCCTTTGGAACGTGGCTGGGGCATTTTTCATGCCAAAGGGTAGGACTTCATACTGGTATAACCCAGATGGTGTGGCAAAAGCAGAGATGCTCTTGGCCCTCTCAGTTAAAGGCACACACCAATAACCCTTCAAAATATCAATCTTGGTCAGGAACCTTGCTTGCCCTACTCTATCGATACAATCATCAATCCTAGGTATTGGAAACACATCAGTTCTAGTTACAGCATTGACTTTGCGATAATCTGTACAGAATCTAGTACTTCCATCAGGTTTTGGAACTAGAACACAGGGTGAACTCCAATCTGAGTTAGAGGGTCTGATAATATCATGTTCTAACATGTACTCAACCTCTTTCTCAGCAATCTTTCTCTTTTCAGGATTCATCCGGTACGGATGCTGTTTTATTGGTTTGGCATCACCAATGTCTACATCATGAGAGGCTATAGAAACTCTCTTTGGAACATCAGGAAATGGATCTTTATATTTCTTGATCAACCTCTCAAACTGATCTTTTTGTGAGGGTTCTAAGTGCTGGAGTTTTACATCAAGATTTTGCAACACTTCAGAATTTGACAATTTACATGAAAGAACTTCAGCTTTAATTCTAGGTTCATCATCTTGAAACTCCCCCTCATCTTCACAAGTCTCGGCCATAGGAGGATCTGAAGTGACAGCTGCAACCCTAGCATTCCTATCATGATAAGGCTTCAGCATGTTAATGTGACACAACTGTTTTGGCTTTCTCCTATCTGAAGTCCTCACAATGTAATTGAGATCATTGAGTTTTGTCAGAATTTCATAAGGACCATGAAATCTAGCCTGCAATGGATTGGACTGCAAGGGAAACAACACAAGGACCTTGTCTCCTGGTTTAAATTCACGGCTTCTAGCCTTATGATCATACCAAGTTTTCATTTTTCCCTGACTTGATTTCAAGTTCTCTTTGGCTAGGTCACAAGCTGCATGCAGTCTTTCCTTGAACTTGCTAACATAGTCCTACAGACTGATATGCGGCTCTTTCTCTTGCCATTGTTCACTCAACAATAGCAAAGGTCCTCTCACTTCATGGCCAAACACTAGCTCAAACGGACTGAATCCAGTAGACTCCTGCACTGCTTCTCTCGCTGCAAACAACAGCAAATGAACACCTTCATCCCAGTCTTTCTCATAGTCATAACAATACGTCCTCATCATTGTCTTGAGAGTGGAATGAAACCGCTCTAAGGCACCCTGACTCTCTGGATGATAGGCACTGGAAAGAATCTGCTTCGCACCTAGTTCATACACAACTTGCTGAAACAATCCGGAAGTGAAATTGCTACCTTGATCTGACTGAATTTCCCTGGGAAGGCCAAACAACGTGAAGAACTTTATCAAAGCCTTCGAGATTGCAGTTGCCTTGATGTTGCGTAGAGGTATGGCTTCAGGGAATCTGGTAGATGCACACATGATTGTCAACAAGTACTGATTTCCAGATCTAGTCTTGGGTAATGGACCAACACAATCAACGATGACCTTGGAGAAGGGCACCCCAAATGCTGGGATAGGCTGCAATGGAGCTACAGGTGGGTCTAACTGGTGTTTTCCAACTACCTGACAAGTGTGACAGGTTTGGCAAAAGTTGGAAACATCTTTCCGAAGTCCAGGCCAGAAGAAGTGTTTCATGATCTTGTCAACAGTCTTGTTAACACCAAGATGACCTCCTAAAGGCAAACTATGAGCCATTGTTAAGATCTCATTCCTGTAGACCTTCGGAACAACAATTTGCTTGACCACTGCCCAATCTGCATTGGCAGGGATATCAGGAGGGCGCCACTTCCGCATCAACACTCCATCCTTGAGATAATACCCAACTGGAACTGCGCCTATTTCTTCATCAGGAAGGGCTCTCTTCTTTAGTACACAAATTTCAGGATCATTGTTTGCTCCTGAATCAACTGCTTTCTGGACAGAGACAAGTCTCCAGACACATCAGAATCACCAGACCCATCTGGCTGGCTGAACAGAGAACTGATAAAAGTGTCTGATAAGTCCTCAAACGGAGAAACCATAGCACGCTGAACAGAGTCATGAGGCGAACCACTTGAGTCATGACTATTCAATGTGCTGGACGGCACCACATCATCTTCTTGAGCCTTCTTGGCCATAGCACGGGTCACTGCACAGGAATGATACAGAGATGGGTCTTCATCGCCATCTTCAGTGCTCGGCTGTGAAGTAAGATGAACAGGGGGAACTACATTGTCCCCAGCCAGGTCATTGCCTAGCAACAGAGAAACACCCTTGATAGGTAGACTTGACATAAGTCCCACCTTTACCTGTCCTGTAACTTAATCTGACTTCAAGAATACAGAGCGTAGGGGTACAGATACAGTCCTCCCTTCAATACCTTGTACAAGTATGAAATCCCCAGAAGCGGTCTCATCACGTAACTCCAAGGAGTCCATCAACAAAAGTGACTGAGAAGCTCCGGTATCCCTTAGGATATATGTGGGTACAGGAGGAGAATGCTCATTCAGAGCCACAAATCCCTCTGACACAAATGGAAGGAATTCCTTCCTCACAAAGTCAGCAGTATCAGGCTTCTTAGCCTCACAAGGAGCAGGCAATTTAGCAGATCGGTCATCTACTACAGAGGTTTCTAACCTTGTCTTCACAAAGGCATTGAGTTTGGTATCCTTTTCTTTTTCTTTCTTAGCTTTAAGGAACCAACAGTTAGTTGTAACATGACCAGATTTCTTGCAATAATTGCAAACTAGACCACTTTTGTCACTGTCAGCTTTCACACTTTGATCAGACCTTTGACTGGATTTCTGAGCACCATCACCAGATTTGTCTTTGTCTTTGGGTGAGGAATCTTGGGTATCACCGTTACCTTTCTTCTGAAATTGGGGCCATCTATTGTTACTGCTAGACTGAAATTTGGACTTTTGTGTTAGAACATATTCATCTGCAAACTTGGCAGCTGATTGCAAATTCAGTGCTTGCTTCTCATTAAGGTAGGTCTTAATATCATCCTTGACACAGTTCTTGAATTCTTCAACTAACACCATCTCTTTCAAATATAAGTGAGTTGAAATCATCCATTGACCTCCATAGAAGTCGACAGCCAGGTCATTTGCTGCAAATTCTTCTCCCAAACCTTCTGTCTCTACACTGTACAACTGTCAAATAAACGAAAAATTCTAAAAAAAAATAATCTTTAAAAAAAAAAAAAAATTCCACATAAGTCTGATTGTCAGATTTCTTCAGACCTCTGAATTTCTGTCGGTGAGCCTCTGGAACCAAATCATAAGCTGTCAAAATAACCTTTTTTGACAACCTCATAATCAGAGGAATCATCTGCAGACAAAGCCGAATAGGCTTGTTGAGCTTTACCCTTGAGGACAGTTTGCAACATCAGAGGCCAGTGTTCCTTTGGCCACTGACAACTCTTAGCTACCTTCTCGAAGCACTGGAAATACTTATCAACCTCCTTCTCCGAGAATGGAGGCACCAGCTTTACCTCCAGGCTAGCATGAAATTTGTTTTCAGCTTAAATTTTGATTTTTAGTAGCTCCATTTGGAGCCTTTTCTTCTCTAATTTTTGTAAATCGAAATCTCTGTCTCTCTCTCTCTTTCTGCTCTTTCCTCTTTCTCTCTCTCAAATTCTCTTTGTTTTTTTTTTTCCTCCCTTTCAATCTCTAGCATTTTTAATTTAAGTTCCAATTTCTACATTTGGATTTTCCACGGAAACTGTTCCAGATCTCCTGGTGCAAACACATTTTCATCAATGTAATATTCAACAATCTCTCTAACCAGTCTTGCTTTTCGCATGGCTGGTTTTACATCTGTCAGCTCTAACTGTCTGCATATTTCTAGCAGTTCTGTCTTTTTAAAAGACTTCAAAACCTCTACGGTTGGTGATGCCAAGAAATCATCCATTGCTGTTGATCTGCCAATATATATCTAGGAAAATTCAAAAAACAATTTCACTATTTGAAATTTTAGATTTTCAATAAATGACTCACACAATGGTCCATCCCAGACCAGCCCCCAATTTGTTATGGCCCCAATTTGTTATGCGTCAATTTGTTATGGCGTCACGGACAGCAAGAGATGACAGACAAAATTCTAAAAACTTCAACAGATTTAATTAAACAAACACTTAGAACTAATTTACACTCTACCCTGCTGACCAAGATTGAAATAAAATTAAAAATGAGATATTTACAGTTCCTTTGTAATGGAGATGGGCTGCTATGTTGCGATGTCCTGGGACGGGAAAATGCTCCAACACAGGCAAAAATCCACAAAAGCTTCACAGGTCTTGAAAAGAGTGACAGGTCTGGTCAAATGTATCCTTCCACAATTTCTCCTACTCCTTTTCACTCTGTCAATTTTTCTCCTTATATGCTCTTTTCCAGCCCCCTCTGAGGCATGCCCAGGACATGCCCCAAACCTAGCTCCAGACTGCTTAACAAAAAAAAGTCAATACTGCCATCTAGTGGCTTTTTTTTTTTTCCCCCACATTACAAAACACTCTTGATTTTAAGAGCAGGGCTTTCAAAAAGTAGCTGGCGATTCGACGATTATCGCCGTCTACTTGGGATAGGACGACAGGCTAATCTGTACCTCTGATGCTCAATATTATGCAATTCTTTTGGGTACATTCGTTGTTTTTTCTATCCAGTTGAAGTGGTATTTTCAATAGGATAAGAATCCTGTATGTCATTTCTAGGGCTGGTTCAAAAAATCGATTTTCCGATTCAGATCGATTTTTATTTAAATTTTCGATATCGATTCATTTTATTCAAAGATCGATCTTTTATTAGAGTATTTCCATCTTGCTTGTGAATATTCAGTAACTTATCTGGGAGTGCCATCTAGTGATACAATATTGTTCTGCATGCATAATTTTGCAGCCCCATGCTATAGTATATCTCTGCAGACACGGAGGCTGTAGATTCAGACCCACCCGCAGTTCTGGGACCGCATTTCTAGGACCTTAGGTTTTCTGTGACAGGGCCACCTATTGAGGGTTAGGGTTAGGGTTAGGGTTAGGGATAGGGATAGGGATAGAGATGGGGATAGGGTCCTAGAACTGCGGTCCTGAAAGTGCGGTCCTGAAACTGCTGCCTGCAGAGACACCCTACTCGCCCCATGTCTGCTGGCGGACACGTTTGCACAAGGCGCTTAAGATACCCTGCCGAGCACCGTTGTTCTTTTCCAACACGCCAAATCCAGAAAATCCTTAAATGATGAATTACATTCATATTTTAATTTGTAACGAGTAGCGAAGTGGCCAGTGTCAAAGTAACTAAGTAAAAGTACTCTTTTTATCTTTCAAATGTAGTAGAGTAAACGCAGTGTCTAGAGACACGGCAGTTTTTATTGGTACGGCAGTCGATTTCAAAGGATTAGGATAAGGCTTCGGGATCATGGTTAATGGAATGGTTAGAGGTTGGGGTTAGGGTGAGGTTAGGGCAGGACTTGAAATGGGGCTGCCATATCTCTCCACATTGAAATGCTTTGAAAAACCGCCTAGAGTAAAAGTTCAGTTCAAAAAAAAAAAAAAAAAAAAAAGGTACAAATCCTCAAAAAAAAAAAAAAAAAAAACTTAAGTAATGAATTTCCCGACGTAACGGATAATAATGAATAAGTTAATTGCAGGTAGAGGTATTTTGACTACGTGTCATATAAATGTACATCGAGCAGTGTTTCATTGACAGAAAGCATGCTGCAAATGCGAAACTACCTCTTCATGATAAAAATGTACTGTGATCCGTACGTAACTGCAGTGGACGCGACTGGTTACGCACGGAACGGTAAATTGAGGCCGGATTTTCAAGCTACAAGTAATGATGAGGGAACAAAATCAACGTTGGATATAAATTTCGGTATCAGATGTTTATTTTAAGCTCAACTACATGTGTTGGGAGATATGTTTTCGATAACAGTGTCGGGAGGAAGTTTAGTAATAAAACGTCCCAATTGTCGTCCACCATTTCAACCAGATTTCTAATAAAAAAATCCAATATTATTTTCTTTGTTGATTGAATCGTAATATTTATTTCTATACAGTCGAACATGTCCATGTGGGGTATTTTGGGCAAGGATATTGGTTTAAATTCAATAACATTTACTGGAAAATGAACTTGCAAAGTGAAGCATGTAAAATTGACCCAGTTTCAGAGAATAATAGTCTACGGACTGTTAAGTCTATGTTGCACTTTATTATGTTGATTGATCAAATGTGTTGGTCAATAAAATGTATTTTCAGGAAACAAGTTTGGGGTCACTTTTTAGTGTGAAATTTAATATTTTGAATATTGTGCCTAGTTAGAAGGTTTCTTATTAATAATTCAACTGAAAGTATAATTTTTGCCATTAGTTCTCTGAGACTCCTTTTCATATTCAAGCAAAACAGGTACTGTAGCTGAAATATCCTTCAATGAATCGATATTGAATCGAATCGAATCGGGACCTTGTGAATCGAAATCGAATCGATTAAGGAAATTAGTGGCAATACCCAGCCCTAGTCATTTCCTTGTTTTGGTCAGCCATTGCAAAACAGTCATTGCGCATGCACCAACCACCATACGTGGCTTTCGTATTAAAATTTCAGTCGAGCAGGCTACACGGTTTTGACAGCCAGCCTTTGCATCTTGTGCGCTTGCCGATTTGCTTTGCCTTGCCATTCCACGATTTTGATGGAGGCGCTTATATCCCCAGACTTGTAATGTTATGTAGTGGCAACCTTAGACTGTATAAAAAGATGGATGAAGCTACCATGACGTCACCCATTGGTTTCAGCATACCAGTTGGGAAGCCTTTATTTTGGCGATTTGAATAGCGCCATTTTGTCATTTTGAAACCGGATGTGATTCCTATTGGATGAGAGCGTGAATTGAAGATCCAGGGAGGAGCGAGGGGTGGATCTATGGGTGGATCTGACCTTATCAGATGAGGACCAGAGGATAGCCCTAAAGCATATTCTGACTTTTATCCTTTATTCTAGTCTATTTGGGACCATAAATTACAAAAATGAACATCATGATATATGAGGGAGACTTGAAACTTGCGATTGGATACCATAAAATAATGTGGAAAATCATTATTGAAATAATAAATCAGGTGGGAAAGTTGGGTCATTTTCTCAAGAACTTCTATAGGATTGAACTTCTTTCTGCAACCACCGACGTTGCCATCTGCTGGCTATTCAATAGAATTCAAATTCTAGAGATTCCCGCATTGGCCTCAGTTTTCAGACCTGGGTGCTGCATCCATCTTTTTTGAAAGTCTATGGTGGCAACAGGAGCGCAGAATTATCGGGGATACAAGTATCAAGCATGGCTGAACCCATAAGTAAAAGATTCAAAACTACCACAAAACTGTCCTTTTTTTAACAAGATGGGTAAATACATCCTTTCTAAAAAACGAGCCGTCATATCATGTAGAAAGTTGTGATTTCCAACAGTTAATGGAACTGTTCCCTAAGTGGGACACTTTTTTGCTGACATTCTATTTAAATTTCCCTTAAACTGTAAATATAAATAATTACATTATGTTTTCAGTCAATTCAATGGTATTGAAGGAAAGTCTAATTTCTTACCTTTCTAACCACCACCTCACCTCACCAATCCTCTTCGTGCCTCGTGGCACATAAGGCCTTCACAGATTGTTCCACTTTTCTCGGTTACCCACTGCGGTCTTCACAACCTCCCTGGATTGCCATCCTGCCTCTGTTTTTCAACCGTTCGTCCCGGTTTTTGAGAAATTCAGCATTTTGGACTTAGAAAATCAGTGTTTGTGCTCATTTTTTCAGTCTTTTATATCTCAAAAACTGTCTGATAACTTTATGTGAGCCTTCCTTATGATATTCTGATCATCGCCTGCGAAAATTTGAACATTCTATGCCCCGGTTTTTTAGAAATTCAGCATTTTGTACTTAGAAAATCAGTGTTTGTGCTCATTTTTTCAGTCTTTCATTAATGTGTCATATGTGTTAATATTGCAATAGTTTTCAAGGATTTCTGAAATTAAGTTATGACATGGACATTTCAGTCATCCTCAGCGAAGCTCTCTAGGCTGACAGGCCTCTTGTTTTGACTATATTAAACATGAAAGTGATAAAGGTAATTACACGGGTATGGTCTTATTGGACCACCAGAAAGCATTTGATACAGTAAATCACAAGATCCTGCTGTCCAAATTGAAAACCATAGGCCTGAATGATTTGTCTGTTCAATGGTTTGAGTCATACCTAACTGGTAGATCACAGGTTACTGATGTTGATGGCGCTATGTCAAATAGTGAAATCATAACGTGGTGTTCCACAGGGTTCCATACTTGGGCCTGTTCTATTTCTGATATATGTGAATGACATGCCAGCAGCTGTCAAATGTAAGTTATTGCTATATGCAGATTAAGCGCCCGTCACGTTAAAAAAAAAAAAAAAAAACAACTTCGAACGAATTTAGAATATGACAATGTGATGTTCGAATATATTTGAACCCCCCCCCCACCAAAAAGACCGTGACCAACACACATTAAAAAACATCCTCTTCATTAATTATAATCTTTTATTAAGCTGCACTCAACAGTAGCACAACACAACGACAGTATCTGCATCGATGCCAAGTGTCACGTCTCTGGCTTCACGTTCCTGTGCCGTATAGTCAGCAATTATTCTATCAACGCGCACTAAAGAAATTCACTCGCGGAATTTAAGTCATTGTTCATTAAGTTAATCAGTTTTACATGCATTACGGTGAATTTCCCTACTAGTGACACGGAAATCGATTATGACTCGGGAATTCTCATGCTTGTCTTTACTGAGGGATTGAAAGCAATGGAATTCCAAAAAGAAGTTTCAAATGGTCTTATTTCATTTAAACAATTTAAACGATCATGAAACATGCATGCATTGTTTCCAATCTCTGAGTAAACAGAAGCATGAGAAGTCATAATCGCTTTCCATGTTACTTGCGGTGACCGTCCACCTTTACGCAATGAAACTGATACTTCAATGGACAAGGATTTATCTAATTAATAAGCATTCATTGAATAATTGCGGACTACGGCGAATAAGCCTAAAAAATGCGTGAGACTTACCTACTTTAGACAGCATAATGCACTGATAGAGGGTGTATTTTGACTTTGAACGTCTCATTTCAGTTCGAATATGAACTTTCACCCTCAGGTTCGAATGAATGTTCGAATTTCGAATAAAAAGTGACAGCCCTAATGCTGATGATTCAGCTTTGCTTGTACCAGGAAAGAACAGGTGCTGAGTATGGAGCTTGAGTCTGTCAATAATTGGCTTAATGATAATAAACTCTCACTCCACTTGGGAAAACCAAATCTATTCTTTTTGGTACAAAAAGGCGCTTAGAGAAGGCTGATAAAATAAACGTGTCCTGTAACGGAAATGACATTGGATCAAAGACTACTGTCACATATCTAAGTGTAACTTTAGATCAGTCTTATCAGCTGAAGTTATTGCCAATAAGATGCTTTCCAAATGTGGCAGCAAACTCAACTTCTTGTGTAGAAACACAAAGTTTAACATGAAAACTAATAAGTTACTAGTATCGGCTTTGATCCAGTGTCATTTTGACTATGCTTGCTCCACGTGGTACAGTGGGCTTACTAAAAAGTTGAAAAATTGCTTGCAAACTATGCAGAACAAAATTGTTAGATATTTGCTGAATGTACCACCAAGAACTCAAATCGATTTGGGTGAACTTAAATTGGTAGGTGTCCTCCCTGTAGAATATAGGGTTGAACAACTGAAGCTGAATCATATATACAGTATTGTAAATGGTAGTGCACCAGATTATCTGAACTTCAATATAAACCGCGTTATAAATCAGCACAGCTATAATACGAGAAACAGTGAACTTTCATGTTTTGAATATTCTTAATATTCACTGTGAAAATTGGAAAATTCTTCGTCCCGGTTTTTTGAGAAATTCAGCATTTTGGACTTAGAAGATCAGTGTTTGTGCTCATTTTTTCAGTCTTTCATTAATATCTCAAATACTGTCGGATAACTTTTGTCTAATTTGTTGTGAGCCTTCCTTATGATGTTCTGATGATCCCCTACGAAAATTAGAAAATTCTATGTCCCAGTTTTTGAGAAATTCTGCATTTTGGACTTAGATTAGAAAATCAGTGTTTGTGCAAGGGCTGGGTATCGATTCAAATTTCAAGAATCGATTTGATTCCGATTTACAAGATTCAGAATCGATTATCACAATTCGATTCGATATCGATTCGGTTAATGTTATTAAAACTGTCTTTTATTTTAATTTTGTCATGGGCATTTGGCCCACAAACAGCTGTGAACAACACTTGCAGGGTCGAAGTAAACTTTATGCTGCATGTTTTGCAGACTCTCCACTCAGAATAGCAGCATCAGTGTGAAAATCTGCATGACTGACTAACCACTATCACCATTGCTTCCAATCCAATGCAGTCACTTATCAATATGAAAAACAATAACAAAGATAAAGCCAGTGTAAATATAAACAAAGTGCTGGTTACTGCTTCAAAGTAACTAAACTATCATTATATGTCAGTGTTTCCTACAGACCGGGAAGCAATGTGTGGCGGAAGACCTGGGGGGGGCAAGTTCCGCGTCTTCCAGTATTTCCTTTTTTTTTCTGTTTATTTATTTATTTATTTATTTATTTTTGTTACGTGTGTATATATTATCAACAGCCGGCGATTGCACAGTGACTCAGAATTCACGGGAATTAATTTGTGGCGGGAAAAATATATAGGCTATATTAAAAGACCGATCTATGGATGTACAACTCGATCTTTAGAAATTAAAATGAGCATCGATCCAGAATCGGAGAATCGATTTTTTTTCAACACAGGCCTAGTTTGTGCTCATTTTTTCAGTCTTTCATGAACATCTTAAAAATTGTATGATAACTTTTTGTCTAATTTGTTGTGAGCCTTCCTTATGATGTTCTGAATATCCCCTGCGAAATTTAGAAAATTCTACGTCCCGGTTTTTGAGAAATTCAGCATTTTGGACTTAAAAAATTGAGCACAAACACTGATTTTCTAAGTCTTTCATTAATGTGCCTATTGCAAAAGTTTTCAAGGATTTCTGAAATTAAGTTATGACATGGACATTTCAGTCATCCTCAGTGGAGCTCCCTAGGCCAACAGGCCTTTTGTTCTTTACTGGCATTAGTGTGTGGAACAAATTACCTGGTTCAGTAAAACAATCTGCTACCAAGGGTATATTCAAAAAAACAGGTCGAGGTATATCTTTGGGACAAATTCTCTATAAATACCTCTAGTCAGTTTAAATGATTGTTATGGTTATCTGGTCATCAATATTCACAACTGAATTTTTCTAGCTCCGTGATTATTTGTTCGTCTTTCCTGCGGTGGAAACTTATTTTTTCCAGACATCCAATATTTCTGCTTCCCTATTCCATTGACCACAAATTATGTCACACATGATCCTATGGCAAGCCTATTTTTGTTGCCTTAACAAAGCACTGTAAAAACCAATGTAAAGCTGGCTATAAATCAGTACAGTAATTGGCAGACGCTCTTTAAAGTGGGAAGAGCTTGCGTTTGAGGAGTTCATGAGGCATTGTCTTGAAATCACTTTGCATTGTAATAAGATGTAAAAATTCATCCATACATCTGTAATTTGACAGATTCTTAAGCATGCATAAGTTACTCCCAGGGCGCTTCATTCTGATCATCAGTTACAATGTTTGTGACATTTATTGTTGTTTCTGAACGTTAACCGCTATGTTGCGCTTGTAAAAAGTGATGAAAGTGAATATGATTTATAGGCAGCCTTTTATGCAAATTTCATTTCATATGGTGCTTTATGATATGTTGCCTATAATTTTATTATAAAGTCCATTACATTTTTTTATTTACAAAACCCAAAACCAGTGAAGTTGGCACGTTGTGTAAATCGTAAATAAAAACAGAATACAATGATTTGCAAATCCTTTTCAACCTATATTCAATTGAATACACTGCAAAGACAAGTTACTTAATGTTCGAACAGGTAAACTTTGTAATTTTTTGCAAATATTAGCTCATTTGGAATTTGATGCCTGCAACATGTTTCAAAAAAAGCTGGCACAAGTGGCAAAAGACAGAGAGTTGAGGAATGCTCATCAAACACTTATTTGGAACATCCCACAGGTGAACGGGCTAATTGGGGAACAGGTGGGTGCCATGATTGAGCATTTTCAGGAAGCTGCTTTTATACCCAGTCATTCACAAACAAGGATGGGGCGAGGGTCACCACTTAGTGAACAAATGCGTGAGCTGATTGTCGAACAGTTTAAAAACAACATTCCTCAACGAGCTATTGCAAGAAATTTAGGGATTTCATCATCTACGGTCCGTAATATCGTCAAAAGGTTCAGAGAATCTGGAGAAATCACTGCACGTAGCGACAAGGCGAAAACCAACATTGAATGCCCGTGACCTTCGATCCCTCAAGCGGTACTGCATCAAAAACCGACATCAGTGTGTAAAGGACATCACCACATGGGCTCAGGAACACTTCAGAAAACCACTGTCAGTAACTACAGTTCGTCGCTACATCTGCAAGTGCAAGTTAAAACTCTACAATGCAAAAGCGAAAGCCATTTATCAACAGCACCCAGAAACGCCCGCCCGGCCGCTGGGCCCAAGCTCATCTAAGATGGACTGATGCAAAGTGGAAAAAGTGTTCTGTGGTCTGACGAGTCCACATTTCAAATTGTTTTTGGAAACTGTGGACGTCGTGGTCCTCCAGACCAAAAGGAAAAGAACCATCCGGACTGTTATAGGCGCAAAGTTCAAAAGCCAGCATCTGTGATGGTATGGGGGTGTATTAGTGCCCAAGGCATGGGCAACTTACACATATGTGAAGGCACCATTAATGCTGAAAGGTACATACAGGTTTTGGAGCAACATATGTTGCCATCCAAGCAACGTCTTTTTTCATGGACGCCCTGCTTATTTCAGCAAGACAATGCCAAGCCACATTCTGCACGCGATGTTACAACAGCATGGCTCCGTGAGTAAAAAGAGTGCGGGTACTAGACTGGCCTGCCTGTAGTCCAGACCTGTCTCCCATTGAAAATGTGTGGCGCATTATGAAGCGTAAAATCGACAACGGAGACCCCGGACTGTTGAACAACTTAAGCTGTACATCAAGCAAGAATGGGAAAGAGTTCCACCTGAAAAGCTTCAAAAATTGGTCTCCTCAGTTCCCAAACGTTTACTGAGTGTCGTTAAAAGGAAAGGTGATGTAACACAGTGGTAAAAAGGCCCCTGTGCCAACTTTTTTTGCAATGTGTTGCTGCCTTTAAATTCTAAGTTAATGATTATTTGCAAAAAAAAAAAAAAAAAGTTTCTCAGTTTGAACATTAAACATCTTGTCTTTGCAGTGTATTCAATTGAATATAAGTTGAAAAGGATTTGCAAATCATTGTATTCTGTTTTTATCTACGATTTACATAACGTGCCAACTTCACTGGTTTTGGGTTTTGTAATATGGTGCCTATCACAGCGCCCTCCATAATTATTGGCACCCCTGGTTAAGATGTGTTCTTTAGCTCCTAATAAATTCAGTTTTTTTTCTAAATAATATAGGACCACAATGAAAAAAAGAGGAAAATCCAACCCTTAAGGCCTAATGCAAAAATCCCAGCAGTCAATCATGCTGCCATGTTTACCATAGTAACCTGTATTTGGGCTGAAGCACAGCTTCTCAGCTTTCAGGAACAGTTGGATTTTTTTTTTCTATTGCGATAAACTTACAGTAATTACGGTACTTTCAAAATTACGCGCATATCTCTGTCGGCAACGACACGTTCTTAAAATGCGCACATGCTGTCCCGGTTTAAATGGGTTAATTCAAGTGCATTTATTCAGTGGGAAAAAAAATCCCACATTAAGAAATAATTCTTTTACATCAAATCATGTGTGCAACAATTATTAGCACCCCTGATGTTAATACTTTGTGCAACCCCTTTTGCCAACAAAACAGCACCTAATCTTCTCCTATAATGTTTCACAAGATGGGAGAATACAGAAAGAGGGATCTTGACCATTCCTCTTTGCACAATCTCTCTAAATCATCCAGCGACCTGGGTCCTTTCCTCTGCACTCTCCTCTTCAATTCACTCCACAGGTTTTCAATGGGGTTGAGGTCTGGGGACTGAGATGGCCATGGGAGGAGCTTGATTCTGTGTCTGGTGAACCATTTCTGTGTAGATTTGGCCACATGATTAGGGTCATTATCTTGCTTGAAAGACCCAGTGACGACCCATCTTCAGCTTTCGGGCAGAGGCCACAAGATTTTGATTTAAAATGTCCTGGTATTTCAAAGCGTTCATGATGCCATGCACCCTAACAAGGTTCCCAGGGCTTCTGGAAGAGAAACAGGCCCACAGCATCACCGATCCTCCCCCATACTTCACAGTGGGCATGAGGTGCTTTTCTGCATACTCATCTTTTGTGTTCCGCCAGACCTACTTAGAGTGTTTGTTGCCAAAAAGCTCTATCTTGGTCTCATCTGACCAAAGCACACGGTCCCAGTTGAAGTCCCAGTACCGCTTTTAGTGAACTCCAGGCGTTTGCGTTTATGATTGTGAGTGAGAAAGGTTTTTTCCATGCATGCCTCCCAAACAGCTTGTTGGCAAGTAGATAGCACCTGATGGTTGTTTTGGAGACTTTGTGACCCCAAGATGCTACCATTTGTTGCAATTCTTTAACAGTGAGCTTTGGAGAACTTTTATTTCTCTTACCATCCTCCTCACTGTGCGTGGTGGCAAAATAACCTTGCGCCCTCGTCCCAGGCTTGTTTACCACTGTTCCAGTTGTTTTAAACTTCTTAATGATTCCTCTGACAGTAGATATGGGCAGGTGCAGGTGAGTGGCTATTTTCTTGTAGCCATTGCCTGACTTGTGAAGGTCGATACACATCTGCCTTACTTGAATGGTGTGTTCCTTTGTCTTTCCCATGTTGAAGAGTGGATAAGAGAAATGGCCTCTGTGTCACGTCATATTTTTACCCCAGGGAAACAGGAAGTGATGAATTACTAATTAAATGTTCCTAGATACTCTGATCAACTTTGTAAACTACTGTAGAAATGACAGAAATACTTAAATTACATTTATTTCCTAGGAATTGTTAGGGGTGCCAATAATTGTGGAACAGGCGATTTTATGAAAAATAATTATTTCTTAGTCAGGGATTTTTTTTTTCCCTTAAAATTCACTTGAGTTGAAGGTTACATTTTTCTACAATTTTCAGTGTGAGAGTATGCTTCTGCAATAAAAATTGAATTTATTTTAAGGCTTTTAACACATCTTAACCAGGGGTGCCAATAATTAAGGAGGGCGCTGTATATTCTGTATTATTTGAGGTTTTATCAAAAATATTTTGACTCAATACTCAGCAGACTCACTGTAAGTGGTAACTGGTTATTACTGTTATGCCATGAAAGTATCACACTTAAGAAAATTCAAATTTTGACTGATATCCTTCACATTATTTCGCAGTTATTGATTATTGCATCAATATTATTGTTTCTTTTGGGAATGTTTAAGAATTGTGTAGGCCAACTTAATAGCATTGTGTGGAAGGAGCTTATCGAAAATAAGGTAAAGTTATTTTTCACGTTTGTAAGTTGTGCTGTGAACACAAAATCATTAAGTTTGCATACACAGGGTAATCAGTTTCCACAAGACATTTGAGTTCACAACACTTGTCAGGGTTTACAGTGTAATTATGACGTTATGAGGACTCAAAAATAACGTTCAAAATATACTGAAGTTATTGTATGAAGAAAATCGGTTGATTCTAAAGGGGTCTGGCGGGAACTTTTTTTCAGAATTGTTTGATTTTTATTTGGAATGACTTTCACAGAAATTAAAATAAAGATAATGTAGCGTGTTACTACTATGTTGACTGTTGGTAAATTGGACTTCTGCTGGGTGTCGGATTCGGATTTAAAATTTAGTGAATTAGCACACAGTAACATCTATCCTCTAAATGTATTACCAGTTCAATAAACTTGAATAGAGGGCATTTAACTCTGTACATATGACCTTATGGAATCAAATCGTGTTGTTATTGCTCTGAAGTGAAACTGTCGATTTTGTTTTGAACAGGAATATGCTTCAAATGAAAGGGGAATGTGGCTTTATCTTGTTGCTGAATTGATGGTATGGGAGACTCATTTAATAATTTACTGAAGTATCAAAAACCTTACATTCTGGTGCCTCTGTTTGGGCATTCTCACACTTGCTTGTCTCGGACTTCTGTCCTGTATTGTCTGTTTTGCCATTTCTTATTAAGTGTCAAATAACAAAATAAAACACTTGTGGTTTGTAGACCCCCATGCAGAAATTATCTCTAGCCAATGCTCACGGAGATATGAGAGACTTCCACCTGTCCCTCCCTTTCATTTTTTTCAGTCTACAAGGTCCAGTATACATTCCAAAAAGGGCACTTCTATCCCTTATACCACTGCCTAACCCCAACCATCACCCTAATCCTGTCCCTAATCGTAACCCAGTTTTCCCCAAATCATGGTCCTCGTGGGCCATGCCCTGATGGTCTTCCATTCTCCCTATAGCTGAGGGTCAGGTGTCTCTGAATTCCGGTGCCAAATTTGGGGAGCCCTGCCATTTTAACACAGATGACCTATCAGATGGAGGGGACGGGTGGAAGCCATCTTTCTAAATAAGTTTGGCTTGGTTGTAAAAGTGGTTAATTCCTGCACAGTTCATACGGTATTTTTGACTAAACTTTTAAAGATGAAAGTCTGCACCATAAGCTCATGTTGATTGTTTTATTTGAAATACTGGTGGTGTATGGAGCCTAAATGATGAAAATACTGTCACTGACCAAATGCTGTTGGATCTGTCTGTACATCTGGTTTATCAGCTTCTAGCACACAGTGGTCTCTCCGAAGCCTGTGGAAGTGGACAATATAACATTAATGGATGGTGCTGTCAAATGTGCCCTGTTGGTATGTCGCCATTTGTCATATGAGTTCAATTTGTATTGCAGTTGATGTTGGCTTTCAGGGTTCAAAAAATTTTCAATCAATCATTGAATGAAAAAGTTCATTTTTTTGACCCATTTCATCTTAAGTTTGTGGCTGTATTTTCTCCATTAGGGAAATATGTTGATCGGGACTGCACAGAAGAAAGCAGGACCTTGTGTAAACCATGTGGTCCAAATAAATATAATGATCGGCTTAGCAGTGACCGAATATGTTCTTCCTGTCAAAGTTGTGACACAGGTGAGAAAAGATCTATGTAGTGTGTTCATTAATGACTAGATAATTTGCAACCCCATAACTCGCTTTGTATTCTGTTATGGTCCAGTTCTGGTTCAGTTTGTGATATAGTTGTTCACAGGGTACTACAAAAGTTTTTCACTCTTCAAGTGCATATCAGTATTGTGTCTAAAATGCATCAAGTGAAGCTAACGAATAAATTACAATGCATAACAATTATTTTATTTCATGGTATATTTCAGTTTTAAACCTTAATATTTTATTTGACTTGAGAACTCATGAGTAGTGTTGGAATAATGGACCAGACAGCTGCTGCAATACTCACACAGTTTATTAAAGTGCATCTTTATTCTCTTTGACAGGGCGCGGTTTAAAAACATACAGTAACTGCACTGACACCAATAACACAGTGTGTGAGCCTCTGGATCAGCATTACTGCTCTGAGCATGATGAGAGGAGCTGCAGACGTGCCCAGAAACACACAATCTGCCAGCCTGGACAATACATCCAGCGCAATGGTAGGTTTGCATTGATCTCTCAGAGGAATGGTTTAGGGACACAGGGGGTAGTTCCTTTCTGAAAAATATCTAAAAATGTCTTCTAATGTTTACTTGCACAGGAGCAATATCTACTGATACCAAATGTGGAGCTTGTCCTGCTAAAACCTTTTCAAATACACCCTCTGCTATGCACTGTAAATCACACACAGAGTAAGTTTCCTGAATTTTTTTTTTTCCTAATTCCATAATGACCTGTCAATCTGTTATGCAAAAATGACCAGAAGTTGTTGCTCGACATTGGGTGTGTATTAACAGAAATATAATCCTGATGTTTACATGTGTTTTGTACTTCATTTTTGACAGTTGCCAGTCTGCGGGACTTGAGGAAACTGCGGCAGGAACAAACACATCAGACACTAAATGCAGAAGCAGGGTGCCCTCTCCTGATTCCCTTGCTTTGATTTTATCTCTGGCACTCTTCGTAGTAGCAGTAGCAGCAGTTGCATTTGGAGCTGCAGCTAGAGTTGGAGTTGAAGTTTGCTTCATTTCATGCAGGAATTGTCATTCTGGTAAGCTCAGCTTTACATAAAGAGCTCTGAACACAATGCTGCATTTAAAAAATGTAAAACTTGACTTGGCTTATCCAATATATTTTTGGTTTAATCAGTTGAAAAATCTAAATGTTTTCAAAATCTAAAACACACAGGTGTAACAACATTAACTTGCAGAACCATTGTTTCTCACAAACTTCTGTTCCAAGTGCAGCTTCTACCCTCCTCGGTCCGAGCGCCGACTTGCGCGTTTTGGTTCTGTGTTAATTTTCTCCCATGTCCCAGCTGAAGAGAGGCTGCCTCAGAAGAGTGATGCTGCCACAACTCTGCTTCACATTTGGTTGGTGTTCCTTGAATAACGAGCTGCTGCTCTGTCTTTGCGCCAGACATACCTTTTAAAACTAGAGGGTGCTCAGAGAGCATATGCCTCCGCCAGCAGGTTTTGACCATAGACTGTATGTAAAGATGGACAAAAGCGTTTCTGCTCCCTAACGCTGTTTAAAAATGGAGCCAAAATATAATTAATATGGATGCTACCATCATGCACATTTGGAGCCTAAGTCTGCGCTGTAGGGGTCAGGGGGTTAAATCGCGGTATCGAGGTCCCTCCTATACTCCCGGCCTGCTCTGTTGCAAGCAAATCCCATTAACTTTTTTGCTTGGCTGGTTGTTTCATTTTTTGGACAGGAAACTGGGAGTATGCTCAGTTATATGAAGTGTTATTGTTAGCCTAAGTTTTTACTTGGTCTAACTGGCTGTTTCAGTGTTAGTGGTGAATGCCACTTGTTTTACACGGACACAGTTCTATGATGCCTGAAAACTTATTAAATGGTTTGCTACTTCGGCTATTTTCCATGTAGAATTGTATGAGGCTAAAACATGTTTGCCGCTTTCCTGCTCCTTAGTGGTGTATTGCTCTCATGCTGATGTCCGGTGCTCTTGCCGGCCTCTACAGACTCGTGCCGACTGCTATCCTCTAGCTTGGTACCTAAAAGATTGTCTAAGTACCTAATTCAACCCACTTTAAAGTATGTGACCCCACCCGGTAGCTAAATGCAATCAATGGGTAAGTAAATTCCCCACTTTCATGTGTTTTAAACTTTGTTCTAACTGCTTGGCTAGCGAGCCAGCTAGCTAACTAGGTTACCTGCTAATGAAACTCAATTTACTAATGTTTGTTAGCCAGGTAGCTAACGGTTTTTAGCCAGCTGGCAAGATTTGATAATGGGTGACTTTAGTAAGCAAAGAAAATTGAAGGTAGAAAACTCTTCAGTTTGATCATATCATTGCTGTTAACCGTACATGGCACTATGTTCAGCTAAAATTTTCTGTTGGCATCAATGGTGACTGGTTGGAGAATCTTGCTTAACTACCTTGCTTGCTCGTTAGCTAACAGGTTTTATTTTTCAGTCGAAGCACCGTTCCTAACCGCACAAGACGCTATGTTGAGGCAGAGACCTTTCTACTGTCAACAGTAGACTTCCAAAATAACTGAGTTTTTGGGAAAAAATACTTGACACATACTTTGATTTTTTGTGAGGACCATGTCCCATCCTCTAACATGGAGGGGGCGGGCTTATGACGCACTGCAGCCAGCCACTATATGGTGATCAAGATGCTTTTTGGAGAGCTGTTATGTCGTCCATCTTCACATACAGTTGATGGTTTAGATCCACTAGGTCTTGGTCAGCTGCAAAATCCAGATCAGTTTCTGGATTGGTCTGGAAATTCAATCACCTCTTGCCATTCAAGCAGTCCAATGTCCCATAAAATTACATGGTAATTGGTTGAATGATTTTTTAGCAATCCTGCTGACACGCATGCACACACTCATGCTTTTTTCGCGCACGCAGGCTTATACTCATGCTCACGCAGTCATGCTAGTTATGACAGTACCTCTTCTTGGCAAAGGTAATTAAGGTCAAAGAGTTTAATCTTTTGTCTCCTCAAAACACAACCCATTTTCACCTGGTTTTGGGTGACTGAATGTATTTTTGCCATGACATAGGCAGGGATGGATATTCTCTCTCGTGAAAAAGAAATTTTGTCCATGTTCATCAGCGATGGAACACCACACTGGCTGTGAAGCACGGCTGGTGGTTACCTCATACTTTTGGGCTGCGTCTCTTCAACTAGGACTGGAGCTCATGTCAAGATAGATGGGATAATGGATACCTCCAAATGTCATGCTATTGCAGAATGCCATGTGTACACGCTCTCTCACACACACACTCAGTAGTCACTTTTATGCTCCTATTAAGCATTACTGGCTTAAATCACAATTCTTCTCATTTAACGAGCACACTGTTCTGCCTCACCCCAAAGGTGCCCTGCTAACACTGTCTGTCCTTTTGTAGGATGTCCCTGTGCGCAAACCAGTGGAGCACTGCCAAGTACTGTAGCCCAGCAAAACAGTGGAGCCCTTCCAACTGATATAGCCCTGCAGAATATGTCAAGTGTTCAAATAATGAATGGGGTAGGAACCTCCCAATGATGCATTTCCCAAATTATGACCTTAAGAGTACCTGAAGGTTAATCAGATTAAATAATAACTGTCATTAATTTTACACAATTCTAGGTATTTCATATGGCACCTTTCCAAACCAAGAGTTACAGAGTGGAATTCTAAACGCTAGAAGTGTCTTGTTTCATTGAAGCCGTTTTCCGCGTCTCTGTGAAGCGCTTGAGTTATAAAGCCTTAAATAGGGTAAAGCATAAATGGCCAGATTTGGTTTGCACACGAAGGGGTTAATGAGATGGTGGACCTTAAAGGTAACCAATTCGTTCCCTAGCCTCAACTTTTTTTCGCATAATTTGCCAGGCTGTTCCAATAAAAAGATTTGTGTGTAAGTGTTAATGTCGGCCTCGACCCCAAACAAGGATAAATTCCGAAGGAAAGCAATCACTCGACCGTTGAGATCAGCCATTGTGGCTGCTGGACCGCGGCCATTTCAACTTGCCTACTACTTAATTTGCATGAGCGATTTGAATGAAAAGTCACGTCAGATCAGTCATCAGATTCGACTGCTTGTAAATAAATTACGTTTATGTATTAGAAATTCATTACTATAAATATGTCTAGTTACAAATATGGGACGATTTCAACCACATTAACGATCTGATAGTGCTAGGAAACAGGGAAATCGGGCATTTTGCACCAGGCATCAAGTTTACTTACGTATCCAGCAAAAGTTTGGCCACATCTTCATCAGAAATATCCCCAAACCTGGCTTAAGTTTAGTTTTCCAGCGATCACTTTGGCCTTTTATGTTTATCCTGATCTACAATCGATCTTCTTCCTGGCCTTTTCACTTTCACGGGCCGAAGCAGTCAGATATTTCTTTGGCCGTGGCATTTTGCTGTTAGCCAACTTGTCTTCATTTCTGCTTCCACAGCGCACATCCGCTTTTGCGTGAGATTATTTTAGCATACTCGTGAATACTAATGAGGTATTTCAAATGGCGCGGGGAGTTCTTGTGGGTCGCAAAAACTATTTTCAAATTCAATATTCGGGACATTGCAAATGTTCTCAGAGAAAACATTTATTTATTCCTGTTTGTTTTGCTCATATTTATTAAATTATATTAAAAAGCACACATTTGATTACCTTTAAGCTGGCAGTAAATGCATAATTAGAAGGGCAGTCTGTGGAGTGTATACCTCTGCCATGATATATGCGACAGTACCATGGGTTCTGGATACTTTCGGTTCAATTCCACAATTGAATTAAATCTTCCTTCAACTATCACCTGCCATCCTACCACATTTTGTGCCAATCAGCTCATAACTTTGAGTTATCCTGTAAACAGACAAACACACAAAAACAAACAGGGATGAAAACATAACCAGAGGTAATAACGGACTTGCAGTTTCCACTTTTTCCAGGAAACCAAACAGGCAAATGAAGAGACAACAGTGATGATGGGACTGCTGCAAAAAGTAGGTAATATTTGTTGCCCAACAAATGTTTAGTCAGGAAATAATTTGAAACACATATTCTATGCAACCCTACCCATTAGATTGACCACAGTTTTAAATTTATTGTGGCCCCCTGAATTCAGGCGGCTACTAGGGATTCATGCGGTCGTGGGTAACCTGACTGTCTTGTTTTTTGTGCTTTTACCTTGTAAAGTGAGGCAAAGTGCTGTGTTTAGGGGGCTGCAGTTCACCCCCCACCCCCCCTTTTCCTGTGCTGTTGCCAAGCAACCTGAAGAGTGTGATGCCATGACAGAGCATGAGTGTGAAAATGTATTCATAATGATTTAGAATGGAGGAGTTGGTTTGGGGTGTAATACATCTGACCTTAAAAGCTCAGATCTATCCACATGAAGATTCTGCCTGTTCTGGAGTCAGAAGGGGATGCATGCAGTAGTAGACTTGTAAATGTACCTCATACTGGGCTGGTGAGTGCACACATGTTTATAGCTAACAGTCTCTCTCTCTGTAGGAAGTAACTCAGCACATATTTATGGAGCCCCGCGAACTTCTGAAGCCAGTTTAACTGCGTGGTAAAACCATTTTGATTCTTTATTTTTTATTTATTTTTTTTCTTTACAGGGAAGTATTGTGTGAATACATTATTGTCATGACACAATGTTTTTTTAACTTGCAAATGAAAGGGAGTGGAGTGTGGAGAGTGGTTGATGTGGGGAGTTTTTGCCACAGGTTTTGACATAGTCTTGTTGACCAGTGCGCTGATTTACTGCAGATGTGATTAGTTGGTGGGAGGACACGTTCTCTAAATTTAGCCATGCACCTGCAGCTCGAGTGTAGTGACTGAAGTGCTGTGTGCATGTCTCAGGGTGACCACGGGTCCTTAAAAAGTCTTAAATACAAATTTACAAATAAAAGACCTTAAAGTATTAAATTGTCTTAAATGCAGATCAGATGGGCAGTGTTTTAGTCACGTCACCGCAAGAATTTCTGGTATATGGGGAAAGAGCGCTATTTTCACCCCCTCTACGAAGTTTTTTTCTGAAGGTCGGTTGGTACTATTATGTACCTCAGCCACTCACAGCTAGGCTGTACTCATGCATGAATGAGAATGGCGATGCATTCAATCACGCCACTGCCAGCTGAGTTGTGCACGCAGCAAATTTGTAAATGCTAGTGTGGCAGTAACGATTCAAGGTGCTCCACAGTACGCTAAAGGGGCATTTCACGGTATTCAAATAGTTGCATACGGGGCAATAACAAATTTTCCAGTGTTGCTGTGGAATACCAACAGATATCAGAACAAAAATGTTCTGTTACTTGAGTAGGCCTATGGAACCTTTACCTAGTAGGTAGTAATATTTTTGAATTCTCCTGTTCAATTAGGCTAATTAACTAAAAGTATTAGCGTTGCGTACAGGACACTCTACGACATGGATTTCTGGAACTTTTGGGAATTTGAAGAATCCTCTTCAAGGGAAGAAGCTATCAAATTGATATTAGCCAGATAGTTGCTCTACATTTTGGCCAAACAGGATTTTGACCTTTTGACCTGAGTGAGCTCATTAAGACTGCGTTGCGTACGGGACATTTTATTTAACCCTTATTTAACCAGGGAAGTCCCGTTGAGATTGAAATCTCTTTTTCAAGGGAGCCCTGAGGGTTGAGGTGGGGAGGGAGAGGGCAATTTGCACAGCCAATTGGATCAGGGGGTGATTAGGTGGCAGGTCGAAAGAGCCAGGTTGGGACTTTAGCCATGACACCGGGGAACCCCCTACTCTTATCGAAGAGTGTCATAGGATGTTTAATGACCACAGTGAGTCAGGACCTCGGTGTAACGTCTCATCTGAAAGACGGCGTCTCCTTCAGTACAGTGTCCCCGTCACGGCACTGGGCCATTGGGGATTATTCCGCCAGAGGGACGATCGCCACCTACTAGCCCACCAACACCTCTTCCAGCAGCAACTTGGTTTTCCCAGGTGGTCTCCCATCCAAGTACTAACCAAGCCCACACCTGCTTAGCTTCAGCCACGCGGCTGGAGCAGATCGAATAGTGGTATGGCTGCTGCATACAAAAGCATTGCGTATGGGACAGATTGGTCACACTGCAATCTAGTTGCTACAAAAGCATCATTGCCAGGGTAGTCTAACTGAAATTCATGCAAAAATGACAAACAAATGTCATGTGATCATAGAACATATATATTTATTTTAATGAGTGATCAATACCAAAAATTATTGATTATTCATAATCAATAAAAGCACCCACAGAATGATCTTACCGCTTACCTTCAGATTTGATATAAACCATGATGATGTCAAACTAAGTTAAACATGAAAATAAACTATCATAATAATAATATACAGTACTGAATTACAATACAATATACAATACTGAACAATTACTAAATGATGGGAACAATGAAAATATGGGAAAATGAGAAGAATGAAAACACGAGTGGAATGGTTGTGTGCAATGCGATAAATGATAGAAAATGATGCAGAAATTAGACTCCAAACACTGCTAGTACAAATACCAATGACAAGTATCTTGATTATTACCATTATTGATTAATAATTATTGATTCCACAGCACAACAATTTTTTTTCAAAATCTCAGTTGCATAAGATTTTTTTTTACTGTTTTTTTACTATTTTTGATCTGCTGATTTCAAATCTGGAAACGGTTTGGTTCTACATGCTCTAGTTTTCATGCAATTTTATGTTTTGGATTCCAGCCGTTTGCGGTCACATTAATTACTTAGACCTCAGGTGTCGAACTGGCCCGTAAAAAGGCCAAGGGGCTGCAGGTTTTCGATCGAACCAAGCAGAAGCTCACCTGATACAGATATTTTAATCAACTGATCTTAGCCTGCCTAGTTGATTGGTTGTATCTGGTGTGTCTCTGTATAGCAGCCCCTCAGCCCTTTTATGGACCAGTTTGACACCCCTGCTCTAGGCAGTTTTGAGTTTTGTATGGACTAGCCTGTATATTTTTCATTTTAACTTTTTCTGGCACTGAATAGCCCTTGTGAGCTGATGTGCCGTTAAGTATTCAATCATTCATTTATTGGACTAGCCTGCTGAAACCTGATTTTGAACATCTCATCCTTACCTTTGCACAGCAGAAGCACACCTGAAACCACTGATGATTTAACCTTTAGCATGCTAAGTTAATTTAAGCCTATTGCATGCTGGCAGCTGAGTTCTGGATCAGTGTAATATAGCCTGCAACTGGCTTATTTTCAAGACTGATCCAGGTATCACACCTACTGATACTAAAAAATTTGGTTGTTTCCACTGAAATAAACCAGAATTACAGACCTCAACCACTCAAAACAAGCCATTATGATGACGCAATGGAGTCTCCCGTATTCATATGGCTAATATTGGCCACTTGATCGTTGGTTCATTTTAAATATAGGTTACAGCGCAAGTGTTTTAGCCAGTTGGAATTTCCGGAATTTTTTGGGGCGAGGAGGAGACGCCGCGAGACCGAAGGTGCAGTAAACATCCTCCGCTGCCCAATTTTTTTTTTCCTGAATTCCCCAGGCGCAACAAACACGAAGCACGTGATAAACTATGTATTATATGCCATTTTTTTTTGTATTCATTTGTGAGACAAAATAAGTTCTAATTCAACATTTCATATAGATTTATTTGGTTTGTTAAAAAAAAAGAAAAAAAGGAACTATTTGATGTAGTATGAGGTACTGGAACTGTACAGCAATCACAACAGTCATTTTACATTCGCTGGTATGATAAAAAATGGCTAGATTTGCAATACCTGTTCAACAAGAATTGTCTACATAGCTAGCAAGAACAATGCAAGACAGATTTGGGACACAAAATCCATAATATCAGCATTTAATAATCTGTCACATTTGCCAATGGTCGCATGCATAGCCACTGACTCTCCATTGCTCGCTATCAGCTTTGACCGCACTCATACTGCGTCATGTACTCACTTTAAAATGAAGTTATATTAGCACTTGCCGCTGAAATGATATTTGGATCTTGGCATTCCTAAACACAGTTCTTCTTGTCGGCGATCTACTTGGCAATCGGAACAGATATAGATAACGTGGCGACTCTGGTGCCGCAGTTGCACAGAATAAGGAATATATGGGCGAGTACGGTCGCCGGGAGCACGCTAAAGGTTAATCAACTGATCTAGGCCTGCACAACTGATTAGTTGAAGACCAAATTTTGAGATTTTGAAATATCTTGATTGCAAAAAAACTGTAGCTTTGGGGAAAAAACTAACTTCAGATCTGAAATCAGCACACTCAGATTAGGTAATAATAAGTGTTGATATCAATGCAACAAAAATGTTGTTGACCAGTGTTATTGATTCATTGTGGAATGGCATAAATGAAGCGAAAATTAGACTCCAAAAATACAGATAATACAAATGCCAAAATGAGACTCCAAACGCACAATGACCAGAGATTACACAAATACCAATGACCAGCATCTTAATGAATAATCAATAATATGTATTCATCAACAGGGGCAGATGTGGAAAATAAGTATCTACTCCTTGCATCCATGCAAGGCGTCTCAATCACCTCGACAATGTCCGTCATTTGCACCGATGAAATGTCAGGTTTCACTGGAAAGGTGAAGACAGTCTTATTTTTGTTAGTCTGGTCAAGGGTGTCTATTGTCTCTTGTTTCTTCAAAACTTCCAATTAGAATGAACCTCTACAACCTCTTTTGCATTCCCTGTGTGAAACAATTTAGATACCTGAGGATATCAGTTCAATTTCACTCTATTATTGCCTCATGAAAATGTATTGTTGTTCCGTACACAACATTTTCATTGCGTATGGGACAAAATGAATTATTTTTTTTGGACATGCTATCTTTTTTTTCTTGAAAATTCAGTTTACTCTTATCTGTCCAGCTCTAATAAGACCAAATCTTGTAGAAGACCTATGTTCTTGTTAGTTTTGAAGAAAAGAAAACTTTGTCTTTTCGGGAAATTTAGTGAAATCCGTTTTTTGGTCCAAAACAAATGTCCCGTACGTGCATATTAATGACTTAATTAACATATGAAAACATTTTTCAGAGCTGTAATATTTACATTTTCAGAAGGTTAAGGTATTCAAGAAAATGTTTCCATAGTTGTCACACAGCAGAATGAACATTTTTCTTTCAAAACCCATTTCGCGATTACTGTGAAATGGCCCTAAATTGCCAGTAAACTAGCAGGTCTGCTGCTGAAGTCCAATAGTCCATTCGTTTGGCCTTGGCTTTGACGACTAATACTGCAGATCGGAGAGGAAATTTTGTGATATCAGAAAGTGAAGACAATTTCCGATGTTATTAGCCCAAAATACAGTCCGCTTCATGACCATAGATGCAGGCTGTTCGTGACACAGGCTCCTGAGTGAGGCATAGAGCTGGTAAGTGCATGCTCGTCACTGGAGAACATTATTGTGGAGGCGTTACCAGTTACTTTCTGAACCAGAATTTTGAACATCTTCTGCAATCGACAAAATACTTTTCCACTGACTGCTAGTTAATTATTGGAACCCCAAAGAAAATAGACAATAAGTCTAAGAACTGCAGCTTTTCTCATCTTTTTCATACTCTTATGAAAATAAATCATCTTGCACCCACATAGCCAGCCAATGCAAAGGACCAACCAGTCACCGATTTCATATATACTGCGCGAATAATCATCTTTATTGTGACTGATACTTTCCAACGACTTCTAGTTCTTACCTAACGATAGCATAGCTGCTTTATCTTGAATATTGCCATGTAACATATTGTAGTTTGTGTTGTCAGCATGATTTAATATTGTTTTTATTTAGTGATATTGCCTTAGTCATGGACACGGCTGGCATTCTGTCAAATATGTTAACTCACGGTTCTGCTCTTGCGCAGACCGAAAATCTTGGGCTCTGTTTCTTCGCTCACATCTTAAGTATCTTCAAAAATCATACAAATACCTTTTTTTAGTGCTTTGTCGACTTATAAGCGTATATATTTGCATGAACATGCTGGGTTTTCCTGAAAATGCAGAACTTATATCATAATGGCGTGCGGCATATATCTTTTTAAACAAACTTGTCCAACTTGGTATAACATCTGCTTATGTTATATAAAGCTAGCAAGTAACAAAGTTACTACTGCAGACAGATTCATATTGCAATATTAAGGCAAAAACTAAGACTTTATGATCGCTTTGCATTATGGTGGCACTTTTTGACAAGGCAGCACAAATTGTCAGAACACCGGTGTAACAATTTCAGATTACCCCCCCCCATTGAAATTGCCCCCCCGATAATCTGAAGTTAACTTCAGATTACGCCCCCTAGTTTCAAAGTACCCCCCTCTATTTCTTTCAATAACCCTAACCCTAACCTGAACCTGGAGGGGGTAATTTGAAGTTAACTTCAGATTACCCCCCCTGAACTTTGAAACCAACTTCAACGTACCGGGGGGTAATTTGAAGTTAACTTCAGATTACTGGGGGGTATGGTGATGGGGGGTAATCTGAAATTGGGACACTGGTGCTTCTTTCATTGCTGACGTAACTCACAAGCCGACGGAGACATTTGCGGGTGCTGTAAACATTCCCAAGGTAACAGCAAGCTCCACCAACCAGAGGCGTTGTTAGGATTGTGGGTAGTGTAGTACTTCTCCATGATATCATGAATAGAATTTGTTTCCCTTTAAACGAGGTTGATTTCACACAGACTTGCAGCTTCTACTGGAGCAAACGTTGTTTTACAATCTAATAGCTTAACCATCTCAGGCTACCTTTGATGGTTACCACATTATAGCTAATAATCACTATTCTAGTCGCAGAATATTACTAGGATTTCACTGCTGGAACGTCACTGCCTAGGTCAATAGCAGCTGTAATGTTTTAGTCAGTTAATTTATGGTTACATTGAGTAAAGCTCACACAGGCACTTTTTGCGGCTCAAGTATAGAAGAAATAGGCTGGTAATGCAATTATGATATTTTTACAAGTTAAATTGGAGAGCACATCACGTGAAACAGTGCTTCACTTATCAATTCACTAATAAGGAAGTCATCAATCATACCGTCATGGTTCAGTCCATGATTTTGGGTTACTCAAATGTGACATGGAGGTCATCACTAACTGGACTCGCTATTAAAATTCACTCACCTTCGAGTACTGGCCACCATTTTGTCTCGTCTGCACATTGCGGAAGTCACGAGGGGAGATCTCATTCTCGCATGGGTTGGCCTCGATCCAAGTTGCTGACCTAAATTCGCTGAAATAGCCCACTCTGGGTTAGAACAAATGCGGAAGTAACCGGACCCGATGACAAAGCGCGATTTAACTGTCTATTTGCGTTCTTAATTCTCTTTATTTCAAGATTCAATTCATTTTGGGTTTTGCAGTCATGAATTCTGGAATGAATAAGTGAACTGAGATTATCCAGCACCTGTTTACTGAATTGTGAGATGAGTGGATTCGAACGTAACATGACGAGACACCGATACGTTATGTTCACAACCATTTTCCAGATGACTGTAAATACTTCAAATATTCAACAGATACTCTGTCTGATCTAGTTATGACTTTATTACCAAAGGAATGATGTTATGACAGTGGATTAAATAAAATATCTGCTTCAAGTACCTGTTACCACAAGCCCAAAGTCACCAATTTCTCCATGTCACAAAATCCAGGGTTATGGTGTCCAGTTTAATGAAGAAAGACGAAGCCTATTTTCTAATTGTAAAATTTATTGGCAAAGTTTTATTTATTTTATGTGTCAATAAAACAAGAAAACAAGAAAAAATATACTGCAAATTTTTTTAAAATCTGACAAATAAAGAAATTATGACAGTTTGAATATGGACTAGCCAAAAATGACCCCATTTCATGGACTGACCCTCATACAAGTTGTGTGAGTGTGCAGAATACTGTCTGTGTGAAATGTGTTTTGAGGGTTATATATGAGGGTTATATTAAAAGCGGACATTTCTTGCTTTATGCAAGTAGTTTGGTTGTTTATCTGCCAAAATGTCTAAACAGTGTATACAAATTTACGAGCCACAGACAAAAAATGTTCCAATAAATATCATTTTGGACAATGATGATATTTTGTTCTCTTTTCACATCAGTGAGCACATTTGAAAAATTTTCTTGAACTCAACCGATTATTGTCATTTTTCCTTATTGTTCATTTTGAACTGACATCAATGCCTTTAATAGTAAAAGAGTATATTTTCACATTTGGTTTGTATTTCCATTGCAAGTTTGGTCTTAAATTTTGTTCACGGTGGTATTAAAAAGGTCTTAAAAAGTCTTCAATTTAACCTGTTCATACCTGTGCTGCTTATTTGTGCATATTTATCATGTTTGCCAACAAATCTACTCTCGACTCAGATTTTTTTGTATTCTTTTTGGGTCACAGACTGGGCTGCAACCTGTCACTTCTTGGGAGGGATTGGAAGTATCTGAAGGAAACTTGGATGGACGTGGAGAGGACATACAAACATACACCACTCAGTGAAGACGCAGTCAGGATTTGGACCAGTGACTCTCCACGCTGTATGGAGGCTCCCCAGTGGTGGCATGACCTGCCCTTACCCCTACAAGTTGCACAGTTCCTGCTGGCCTTCCGTTGCAGTCTAAAAACAGCAATACCGTTGCAGTCTAAAAACAACAACAAGTGAATCTGATTGGCTCTTGCTGGGTGTTATGACCAAAAGTTCAGCCGTTCTCAACTTTTTCCATTTTCAGTGTTGCTGCCCCGCCCACAAAGATGAGCATTGCTGAAACGTGTGATGTCATCATTAGTTGCCTGCTCTCATAGGATGCTTTCCATTATGCGAACAAGTCTCCTCGCTTCCTTCTCTTGCGTCTCTTTGCATCTTAGCTGTTCCCCGAGAGGATTTGCGAGAGAGATGCGTGAAAGAGCCAGCTGCAAGGATGGGGGAGCCAAAAGCTGCCAAATGAGGAATTTTTGTAACACTAATTTTTTTTGTAACACTGACGTCATGTGTGAACATAAACATCATGGAAACATTGGCCTCCTGGCTTGCCAGATGGCCAGCTGTCTGCAGCAGTGCCAAGTGACTGGTAGTCTTGTTAGCTAGCTTGCTGCTTCGTGTTTGTTTTGCTAATGTAGTCTTAAATTTTGTGAACTATTCGATGAGGCTTTAGTTGTCACATTGCTTGTTTAACCTTAGCAAGTTCAACTTTCTGCTACAGACAAGGATGACGTCCTGTCTCAAGCTGCAAGTGACATAAATTACCTGGTGCTTCGGACCTCATAGGCTACTGGCCAACAAATGAAAGGCTAGAAGTCCATGGATGCCACTAATTTATTTTGTCTGTGAACGTGTAAATACCATATTAACAAGCCAGTGTATGGAACTGAGATGGTTGTTCTTTCTGCGAGAGTAAACCACTCTCAAAAGAGCTAGAGAAACACCACTCATCCAGCCAGCCAGCTTCCTCTCCTCTGATCGTTATTATTCTCGGAAAGGGGAAAAGACCTTCATGTTTTTGGCAGTGCTACTGCATCCCTTTATTGCACAAATACATTGCTGTGAAAAAGTATTGGCCCCCTTCCTGATTTCTTTTTTCTTTTTTTGCATATTTGTTACACTTAAATGTTTCAGATCATCAAATTTTAATATTAGACAAAGATAACCCAAGTAAATACATAATATAGTTTTTAAATGATGATTTTTCATTTATTGAAGGATAAAGCTATCCAAACCTACCTGGCCTTATTTGAAAAAGTCATTGCCCCCTAAACCTAATAACTGGTTGTGCCACCCTCGGCAACAACAACTGCGATCAAGCGTTTGCGATAACTGGCAATGTGTCTTTCACAATGCTGTAAAGGAATTTTGGCCCACTCTTCTTTGCTGAATTGTTTTAATTCAGCCACATCGGAGGGTTTTTGAGCATGAATGGAATGAATGTTTAAGGTCATGCCACAGCATCACAATCGGATTTAAGTCTGGTCTTTGATTAAGCCACTCCAAAACCTTCATTTTGTTTTTTTTTAAGCCATTCAGAGGTGGACTTGCTGGTGTGTTTTGGATCATTGTCCTGCTGCATAGCCCAAGTGTGCTTGAGCTCATGAACTGATGGTCGGACATACTCCTTCGGGATTTTCTGGTAGAGAGCAGAATTCATGGTTCCATCAATTACAGCATGTCATCCAGGTCCTGAAGCAGCAAAGCAGCCCCAGACCATCACACTACCACCACCATGTTTGACTGTTGGTATGATGTTCTTTTCATGAAATTCTGTGTAGTTTTATGCCAGATGTAACGGGACACACACCTTCACAAAAGTTCAACTTCTGTCTCGATCATCAAGTTGTTTTTTGGCAAATGTGAGACAAGCCTTTGTGTTCTTTTTGATCAGCAGTGGTTTTTGCCTTGGAACTCCCCCCTGGATGCCATTTTTGCCCAGTCTCTGTCTTATTGTTGAATCATGAACACTGACTTTAACTGAGGCGAGTGAGGCCTGCAGTTCTTTAGATGTTATTCTGGGTTCTTTTGTGACCTCCTGGATGAGTCATCGATGCGCTCTTTGAGTAATTTTGATCGGCCGGCCATTCCTGAGAAGGTTCACCGCTGTTCCCAGTTTTCTCCATTTGTGGATAATTGCTCTCACTGTAGTTCGCTGGAGTCCCAAAGCCTTAGAAATGGCTTTGTGACCCTTTCCAGATTGATGGATGTCAGTGACTTTGCTTCTCATCTGTTCTTGAATTTCTTTGAATCACTGCATGATGAATTGCTTTCTGAGATCTTTTAGCCTACTTCAGACAGGTTCTATTTAACTGATTTCTTGATTCAACAGGTCTGGCAGTAATTAGACCTGGGTGTGGCTACTGAAATTGAAGTAAAAAAATGTGGTTAATCACAGTTAAGTCATGATTTATCAAGGGAGGGCGATTACTTTTTCACATAGGGCCAGGTAGGTTTGGATAGCTTTTTTCCCTTAATAAATGAAGTCGTCATTTAAAAACTGTATTTTGTATTTACTTGTTTTATCTTTGTCTAATATTAAAATTTGTTTGAGGATCTGAAACAAAGTGTGACAAACATGCAAAAAAAAAAAAAAAATCAGGAGGGGGGCAAATACTTTTTCACAGCACTGTATAACCCACGGAAATCACGTAAAAACACAAATGTCGAGAACTCTGGCAGAATGCCACATTGAACCTCTGTTAATACACTAAGTGCTCATATTTATACCACCAGCATGGAGGACTTCTGGATTAAGACGTCATTTGTAATTGGCTCAGACGGCCACATGAAATTGATCAGTAATCCTGTGCACTTCATCCAACCGAATGTATGAAGGATTTTGGTTTCAACATTCTCTTGTAGATACTGTATTTAATTCCCCAGATATACGCGAAGTACGGGAACCAGTATAAACACTCATGCAGGCTACCATAAACCACTGCCACGGCTTCTCGAGATTATGGTCGTGAATGCGACTTTTGTGTTCGGATGCGCCAGATCGGAACTAAGCGGTGTCTGCATATGCCTGTCTACCTACCTACTAATGTTTACTGCTTGATCAGCTAATGATCGGGTATATTCTCGCACAAATGTATTCCTGTGCAATAGGTGCATCCACAATGGCTCATTGTGCAAGGGAGAGCCGTTGCCTTTTTTTAATGTTCCATTAGTCATCTGTCTGTTTGTTAGCAGGATATCTCAAAAACGGCAGCATAGATTTTAACCAAACTTTGCAGGATGTTACAGTAGCGCAAGAGGAACAAGTGATTAAATGTAGGCATATCTAGGCCACAGTACAGCTGAGATATGGGCCAAAGTGCAAATCCAGCTATGCTGGCGGAGATTTGAAGTCTTGTGGATTTCCAGTCGGCGTGCTTTCAGGTTTTGCTGCCACCTGGCAGTAGAATGCAACAATACCCTACATCAGCCAACGAAAATATCAGCCAACGAAAATAACTAATGCACAGAGTTGCCTTGGAGTGGTGGACGTATGCGCTCTACCGAGTGCCCCTAAGCAATATGATATTATCCAGTTGTCCTAGGCCACTCGTTTAAAGTTCTGAGACAAAGGTCAAAGTACTAAGTAACTGCTCACCACGTTACGAAATTGACTGTAGTCTCGAGTCAGACACTAGACGATTTCGACAAAGGTCCCGCTAGGCGGGAGTCATTACTCTGTTCGTTTGTTTGTGTGTTAGTTTTCACTGTGGCGTCCACAGTTTCAGCTCAAATTAGCTCATATTTCATGATCAACATAGTGCAGTGCCTGCCCAGTGCCTGTCCTATCGCGGTGAATCTTGGTCAAAGGTCAGTCAAGGTCAAGGTCACACAAAAGGTCAAAAACACATAAGAAGCCATGTCTTCGGTTCTAATCGTCATAGACGCTTCAAACCAAGTGCATGTTGTTGATAAACGAAAGGTATGTCTTATTGACCTAGGAATCTAGGTCAAAGGTCAAGGTCAGGGTCACACAAAAGGTCAAAAACACACAAGAAGCCATATCTTCGGTTCTAATCGTTGTAGACGTCAAACCAAGTGCATATTGTTGATAAACGAAAGGTCTATCTTACTTGGCCTAGGTACTGCACTATTTTGGTGAATGTAGATCGAAGGTCAAGGTCACACAAAAGGTCAAAAACACATAAGAAGCCATATCTTCAGTTCTAATCGGTGTAAACACTTCAAACCAAGTGCATTATTTGTAGATAAACTTAAGGCCTGCGTTAGCTGACCGAAGCACTGCACTATTTTGCTAAATCTAGGTCAAAGGTCAAGGTCACCTAAGCAGCGCTCTATTTTGGTTTATTTTTCTGTCTGTCTGTTTGTGTGCCCTCTACAGGCCACAATTTTCACATTATCTTCACCAAACTTGGTGACAACATTGACTAGCCTTGTGGCTAGAGACTGGTCTGGCCAAAGGTCAAGGTCAAGCTCACCAGAAAGGTCAAAAACACATTTTGGTTCATAAATTCGCTACTATTACAGCTAGAGACTTCAAACCAACTCCATTCCGTTCATTCTGTCTCGGAGATCTGTGCATGATTCTGGCAAGTTGTCATTCTATGAATGATCTTTCATTTATTTGTTTGTCTGTTTGTTAGCAGGATATCTCAAAAACAGCCAATGGATTTTAACCAAACTTTGCAGGATGTTAGAGTAGCACAAGAGGAACAAGTGATTAAATTTTAGCATATCTGGGCCAAAGAACAGCTGAGATATAGGCCAAAGTTCAAATGCAGCTATGCTGGCGGAGGTACGGGCTCTCGCGAGTCCAGCTTTTGTTTTTTTGTTACGATGGCGAGGTCCATGTGAATTTCACTTTCTTTTAATGTACTGTTTACATTGTGCTGGTGGCAAGGTACGTAACAAATCGCACTTTCTTTTAATGTATTGTTTTATTGTTATTTTGCCAAGGTCCATACGATATGCTCTTCTTTTCTGGGGAGAGCAGCACATTTGTGTGATTAATGCATCTATTGTTTTCTTCCATGCTGGAATGCTGGAAATTTTTGCAAATGCTGCTTCGTTTCTGTAACTGTTGTCAAGTCTGGCTTGCACAATCTGGTTTTGCCAGACTCTTGCTTAGCCTGTTCGTTTGTCTGTGGCATCCACCTCCTGTCACACCTCCAGCGTTAAGGGACCAAAAAAGAAGCTATTTTATTAATTACATATTGTTTAAATTAATTGACTGATTAATCTGTTATCAGATTTTTTTCTGCCAAATATTGGAATCGGCATCGGCCTCAAAAAATCCATATCGGCTGGGTCCTACTAAATGTCATTCGGTTTTGGTCATATTCAAAATACGTGTACCCCGACTTAAGGTCTTTGGATACCGTGAAACTCATTAGTCTAGGGGAAACCTCTAGGTCACTGCATGGTCATGTATGAAAATTCTTTGACAAACTTGCCTGGTGACAATTTCTGTCCCATTGACAGCAAACTTAGTCAGATATAAGCTTGTCCCTGGGTTGCCAAGCCATTAGTTTCTATAAGCAACAACCTTGACTGTCATGGTGAATGCCACATGCCGGAGGTCACCAAAATATGATCTTGTATATCATATGTCAGCTACCGTATCAGAATGAATGGCACTGACAACTACTTCACGAATCCGTCATCAGTTTAATGAACTTGTAGTGAAGTGACAGAAGTATGTTGTCATGAAAACCTTTGGCTGAAAATTGTATTTTTTTCCCCCAACCACAATTGTTCATTTTATGGGTGTATTTGCGTCATATTTCATTAAGTGTAACAGGACACTGTATCATGTATTGTATGTAAAATCATGTATTTTTTCAATATTTGTATTACTAATTTGATAAAATGCACACTTTCAAAAAGAGAAAACCAAATAAAATTATGTCAACTAGTTTTTTTTCTTGCACACGTGTTTGGCGCATGGATCTCTATCTCCTGTGACAGTGCATTCAGTTGTAGGTTTGGTTCTTGCAGAGTCAGGATTCCTTCACCAAGTACATCATCTCTTGGCACATGTTACATAGGCTTTTATTTGAATCAAGAGTGTCACAAGTTTCTTTACTGCAGAAAGACAGGACATACAAATGTAAATGGTTTCAGTCAAACTAAAGAGCTGATGCAGTGGAGATGTGGCTATCAGTTTCAAGTTGACGACAAGGCATGCTTTCATCACAAAAAGATGTACCTAACGTGCTACGAAAGCTCAGAAGTGCTGCATTGATCCCTGAGCTGTTCACTAGAAGCAAATTACAAGTCAGTGTATTTTTTGCGGTCCACCACAGAACAATTTGTAATGCTTAATTTGAATTTCAGGGACTGGCCAAAATTACTTAAGTTTAGCTTCAGCTACCTGTTTTTGAAATGATTTCTTTCCATACGAATGGACTTTATGAAGAGATCACAGACATCTGAACTTTTCATCTGGCCTGCAGAAACACGCAGGGACGAATGCTGGGGCATCCTGACTGGCATCCTGCACGATCATGAATGTACTTCTTGATTCGAATGTGTTTATTGTCCCTTGTGTGAATTTTCAGGCACTTTGAGAAAAGATTAATGCGACACTCACCGTGTTCTGTGTGATATAGCCAACCTGAATATTTCGGGTCCACAGCCCACTCTGGGTTCCACCCACTACCTCGATGTTTAGAGGACTGGGGCTGGGGCTGTGGAGGTGGCGGGGCAGATGGTGAAGTAGGCAGGCTTCTTTGAATAAAGTACCCTGATATTTTTGACTGCTTTTTCCCATCCATTACTGTACACTAGAGAAAACCACGTGCAATTATCAACATAGCAGAAAGCCACGCGCAAACACATCGGTAGCCTTGATAAGAAACTAAACGAATTACATAGAGCCTATCTTAATGAAACAGAATATGTGGGCAAGCAGTTGATAGGAGACACTATTCAAATGTTCAGTTTAGATGAATAATTATCTTACCTCCACATGTCCTTCCCACGACGACGACAGGTTATTGTATATCCGGATAATTAGCTTCTTCCCGATACAAAGAAATAATGCTGGCGTAGCAACAGGTGATAGATGGCGCAGTAACAAATTTAACCAACGAATGCCGCCGCTATTCGGCCTCATCACGATGCGGCCTTATTTTACTGTCTATGCGTGCGTGGATGCAGCAGAATTTTTTTGGGGGGCGGTTGTCAAGGCGGCCGCCCTAACTATAAAGCGCTGCGGGCAACCCTGTAGCTGCAGTATTGTGTGCCCCGAGGCAACTGCAACTGCAGAAGAACAGTACTGCAAATCCCCCTGCTACAAGACTTAATACAGACGTAATTCCTGCTTTCCATCCCCCAGACAGGAGCCAGTCCCACCAGGAGTCTGCCGATGCTGGTGCGAGGTCTCGCTGTTGTGCATCTGATATATCCTTCAAACACTGCAAGGCTTGATCAATCACCCCTCCTGCCTCATCATTAGCGGGTATATAGGTACAGTGGGCCCTATAAGCTGGCAGACCCTCCCTGTGCTGCTGTCAACAAATACAATGAGCAGTAGTAGCATCCTGCAATTCCAACTTGGGCACATATTTTTGACCACTTAGATCCTTCGAACCTCCCATTCAGGGGCGCAGTCCCAGGCTAGATCCCTTTCCTCAGAGATCTCCCCGGGCTCCCCCCAGGTTGAGAACTCTGCCTTCTGCTTCCCAGTGTCTCCCACCGATCACAGAAGCACCACTTCGCCGACTGAGCGCATTCGCTTTGGACCGTTTCACCAGCCTCGCCTGTTCACAGAGGTCGTCTCCAACGCCCGCTGCTAGGTATTGGCTGTCACCCACGTACCACGTGTTGCCCACAACCTTACATGCGACAAACACGCCGACTAGACGGTACCACAGCAATATGTCAATTCATACTTCACCAGACACCACTTCACCAGACACGGGGGTCTTCAGTCCTCTCCCCAGCACTATTTGCAACATTTCTGTAGCAATTCCCTCATCAGGATCCTCAAATTTGAGTTCCTCTGTTGCTACACTGGTCCCATTTCCCCATTCGCAGCACAAGTTTGTATCATATCAGTGCTGAGCCGATGTGGAAAAAATTACACTTACTTTTCTGATAACAGCTCGACATGCCCCCGTGTCACACAGAAAAGTAATTGGTGTGTCATTTACAATCAGGGTTTTCCAAGCACTCGTTGGTGCAGCCATTAATGCAAACAATTTAATTTCATCATAGGGCAATGGCTCCCCAGATGCTAACCCTTCCCCCGGGGCGGTTAGTCATTCTGAATTGTTCTAGTTACTTATTTGTAGATACCCACAGAAAATCAATAGTTTCCCCTGGCACCCCTAGGTTACCCCCACAAACTCTGTGCCATTTCCTTTGACACATCGCCAAAACTTCTGCTCCGAACTGTAATGGACTATCATGAGTGGGACATTAGGACCCACAATTCCCAACTTCAGATATCCATCCCTATCGGGTGTGTATTTCAACCCAGTACTATATTAAGTGGGGGTAGACTGGGGTCTATTGAAACTAATCCACTACGAGCAGTAGACACTGCCATGACGCATTTAACTATACTGTTCAAATTCATTGTAGGCGCTACATATGTTTAAAATGAACAGACACAGGGAGAGGTAAGCCATTTTATTAGACCCTTTTTTTTTTTTTTTTATGAATAAGTCTGGAGTCTCTACTGACTCGGAGCATAAATAAGTTCTTCACGAGGTTGAGACGGACGAGCTCTATATGCCACGCCCCCTTTGTAATCGGACTCCTCCAAGTCTATCCTGACTTATTCAGATGTACCTACACACCAGCTGGAGGAGGAGATACCACCTTACAATGTGACTGATGAATCCACGTCTCTCTCTCCTGGATTGTTACTGCAGTCGGTGTGGTCAGGAGCACTTGATATGGACCCTTCCACGCCGGGTCACTCCACTTCTGCTTTTTACTGACACTCCGCACCAGGATCGAATCTCCCGGCTTTATCTGTCCGGGTGGCAGCTCTGTTAGTGATCTGGGAGGAAGCACATTTCGAATCTCACTTTTGTTAGTCAACATTCTATTCATATACTCTGCCAGAGTTGCCTCTTCTACTTGTGTTCTCTGTAATAAGTGTGGTTCACTTACATTCAAAAGGTTTCCCATGTACTACTTAATAAGGTGACAACCCTATCCCCGCTGTGGTGTTATTCTCATGCTATTTAATGCCAGCGGCAGACATGCAACCCAGTTCCATTTAGTCTCAGCCATGGCTTTGCGCAATTTTGCTTTTAAGGTCCCATTAGTCCTTTCTGCCAATCCCGCTGATTGTGGATGATATGCGCAATGTTTTTTCAATTCTATTCCCAATTTTACTCCCAAACGAGCCAGTACTTCATTTCTAAATTCTGGCCCATTATCACTATATAATGCTTTTGGAATCCCCCACCTAGGAATAATTTCCCTACTCAAAACTTTAGCCACTGTAATCTCATCTATAGCTGTGGCTGGGAAGGCCTCTATCCACCTAGAAAAGAATCATACCAATACCAACACATATCTCTTCCCTTCGCATGGTGTTAAATGTATGAAACGTGTGGAATGGCCCAGGGGGTGTAGGGATTGCCCCCTTCTGTACTACTACCCCTCCCCGTGTGTCCCGTGTGTTATAACTTTGTTATGTTGGTCATTTCTTAAAAAAATTTTTTAGTAAAGAAGTGATAGTACTTTGATCTATTAACCCCTTGGTCCCCCCTCTTGGTACATGGCACTGCCCATGCACCAAACCTACAGCAATATGGAAGAGGGATTTTGGTAATATAGGCTTACCATTGGGTCCTACCCACCCGTCATCAGTGTGTTGTGTTCCATGTGATGTCCATTGACGTTTTTCTTGTGGGGGAGCAGCATCATGCTCTGCTCGCTGCAGGTCACATGAAATTGAGTCCTCAGATTGGAGTAGGAGCCCCACAAGAGTGTGTTTGGCTGTTGCCCTTGCTTCTCTGTCTGCAAAGGCGTCAGCCAAACTGATTGGGTCAACATGTTTGGTGTGCAGAGGGTTACACTCAAAACACATATTCATGAGTACAGACAGCATATCCAACGCATGGGTTGCCTTTATCGACTCTTGACACTGAACCATCAACAAAGTATTCAATATCAGGATTTGATAGTGGAGTGTCCTTAAGTCCAGGACATGCAGTATTATTAGATAAGACTTCTTTTACACAATGGGGAATACATTTTTATTTTTTATTTTTTCCTCTCAATGAATTATGATTAAGCAATCCACCTCAGTCTAGGGTTCCGCTAAAAGCATGGAGGAAATGCACAGTCAGGGCTTATTAGCCCCAACCATTCTTACATTTTCCCACATCATCAGCAGAACCAGGTGGAGTCACTTTAGACTATGTTACAATTTGCAAAATTTTTTTATTCACAAAAATTGGTACATATTTAATATTCAACTAATAGTTTTCACGTTGGGCTCCCAGCACATAAAGGTCCCCTCAGTCATTACCTTTTATTTGACTGTCCACTCAATCAAAAATAAATTTTAGAAATGGCAAAGTAATATGTGATCACGTTACTAATGGACTTTTTCAATTATATGGTCGTCCACCTTTTGAATTTAGTCTTGTGTTAATACTTCAAATTGGATTTCCCCAAATCTATTTTAGAAGTTAAACTTTTAAGCTGAAACCCCACAGTTGAATCCCCAGCTGGCCAGCTTCAGCAGTGCTCTCTGTGGGAACGTTCCAAGAGGAGTTAGAGACAAACAATAATTAACAATTTTGTTTTAATTCAACTCATTCGGATCCTTTCCTGTAAAAGTTAAATAACAGATTAAGGTTATCAGCCACTCAGTTCCTTTGCCATGAAGACACTCGTTGACAGTTCCTGTTAAAAATGGAGAAAAGATCTTTAATTGCATTTCTTTGATCAGGAAAGCTTTCAGTCACATTTGTTCATCATCCTTCTGTTCTCTGACTTCTGTATGTCGACCTTTCACCTATCTGTGCCACTTATCTGCTTTGGTCAATAAGCTCCATTCGCTCTATTGTTTTGACACTGGCGCCTTTGTTTAAGAACCCATGCAGTCACTAATCCCACAATAGTTCACTTGATTTTTTTAATATTAATTTAATATGTATCATTAAATTTCATATTATATTTTATATTTACTGGCACTTTTCTGATCATTTTACCTTAATTTTTTACCTTCAGATAGCAGCTGAAATTTTTCAATGCTTGATAGAGAAACCTCTGCATCAATTGAATTTGGCACAGTCTCTTATTGTATACAGTGTTAAACAGTACTTTGGTAAATTTTGAACACAGTGTTATTCTTGTTTCTACTTTTCCTTCATTTTCTTTACAGAGATGTGCTTCTAGCACACCAATCTCACACAGCCTAATTATTTACAGAAAACTGCTTAAATTTTCTAGCTCTTTAAAATATTTAACAAATTCAAATGGTGTAATTACTTCATGCTCATAGAGGATATCACTGGTAGTTTTCTCTGCAATGTATTACTATCGCCAAATATTAGAGCATTTAAATATTCACTTTGTCCTGCATCTTAGAGAAATTCAGTTAGCCACAACATTAGAAACACTTGTCCATGTTTGTATAATTTACATTCAATTGTTACGTCATCTAAATTTCCCTCTGTTTATAGTTACTGATCGTTTATGAGGGGTTAGCATTTATTTTATCAAGAAATGGAGACTTTTGCTCGGTTTCATAAGGAATAATTATTCTGTTTACTTCTGCAACTTTGTCCTTTTACAACTCCACAGTCATTAAAATGGCTTAACTCCTACAAATTTGCACTGCTAATATCCACTTTTTTCTTAGAAATTTCACTTTTTACCAATCCTGCAATTACAGTAAGGATTCCATAAAATACTTTAAATATTGGCTAATCAACGGGCACCTTAAATTATTCTTGAATAAATGCTAATTTTATTTTAGACATTTATATGAGCACTTCATGGAATAGAATGACAACTGTATTCAATCTAACAAAGACAGAACTAACAAATATGCCAGCAATGCAGTTGTTTACAGACACTCACAGAGTTAGGTTCATTCACATTGATTTCCACTCACACACACACACGCACAATCTGAGCTCAGAGCACATACACACACATACACATACACACACACACACACACACACACACACACACACATACCTCAGTGCACTTTCCTCTCTCACATTCATTCACATTGGAAAAGATCCAAGGCTCTAATTTTCTTACGATCTGACACCATTGTTGCTTCGATAACATACAGACAACGCTCTATTTCAACTAAACCCAAATTCCTTTACCCACAATGATTCCCAGAACCATAATGTCAGCGTTCTACACACTCCTCAGTCACAGACCCACAATGATTCCCTGAACCATTATGTCAACTCTCAACGAATTTCCCAGTCTCAGTCAAAGTCACGTCATCATTTGTCCCAGAACAGCAGTCCTTACAACAACAACAACAACAACAACCCCTTACTGTTCGTCCGTCCCATAATTGGCAATATTAATTCCTCTGTCTCACACAGCAACTAAGCCGAATTCAGTAAGAATTCCGTCACTCACCCGCACCTCCACCACAAACTTTGGAGAACCTCCTTCCTGGCCTCACTACACACCCAAAGAGCCTTGCCAGTCGCTCCAGGTTTGAGGACTGTCCCCTTTACGCCTCTCAAGGCGGCGTGCACGGTTTTGCAGTCAGCGCCCGATTCTCCAGGGAGTGCAGGTGAGATATTGGAACCCCGGACGATGCCCCCCAATGTTGTAGGAATTTTGATTTTATATTCCTGGTATTACCTTCTCAGAAAGAACTCAGACAGAGACAAAGGAATTAATATTTCCAAGCCAAAGGTCAGTTTACTTTTTCTGCAGAAAAAGGATCCCCGCACACAACAAGTCCAGTCAAACAAGGATAAAGACATTCTCTGATTCTGTGGCTTATGTAGGAAAACGTTGTGACGTTCTTCTCCCCCCGTGCTGATTTACACATCATGATGTAATCTGGAAGACTCTTGCAGTCGCACGCAACCCACGTCAAGCTGCCCCTGAGGTGTGCGTACATCTCGCAGAGAAGACAGGTGATTCCTCCCTATCACATCTGCAGGTCGTCTTGTTCGCATTCCGGGGCTCTCCCTTGCACTCCTTCTTCTGTAAACACATAAACTAAGGGAGAGAGAAAGAACATCTTGCCCTTGTTATGGGCCCATCAGGTCCGCATGGCTCCAGATAAGCTATATGCCATGACGCACTGGCCAGATTTATGGAAACTGCAGTTATGCAGGCCCAGAAACATGCAAGAGTACACACTGAGGCCTAAGAAAAGCTAAATAAGAGCAAGCAAGGATAAACAATTAATAATAATTAAATGAATCAATATAAAAATGATTCCACAAAGATCTGTCTAGACTTTGTAAACTTTTTGTCACTTTTTTATGTTTTATTTTTGTAGAAGCACTTAGTAAAATAACAACAAAAAAACACCTACAAGGTTGCATCACATTGCCTCTGGTACAATGATGTATTTGTTTTTGTATATTATTTTTTTGGGGCCTTTTATGCCTTTATTTGATACGACGGCTGAAGAGAGGACAGGAAAGGGGGAGAGAGAGCGGGGAATGACACGCAGCAATGGGCCGAGGGCGGGAATTGAACCCACGGCCGCTGCTGAGGACTGACAGCCTCAGGGCATGTGGCGCCTGCTCTACCACTGAGCCACTGGGGCGCCGTGATGTACTTGTTTTTTGTAGTTTTTATCTTTTGGAGGGCCGCGTAGTCACGCGTAGAGGCGAAAAAAAAATAGACTTGACATGGAAAACTGGAGAAGTGTCGCGCGACGGCTGTGCTGGTGCGCGCGGCTCCCGTGGTCAGTGTAGCGACCTCCATTGACTTTAATGGACACGATCTGCTGCGGGCCTCCTGCGGCTGTCGCGTCACGCCTGTGTCCCATGTAGTTTGGCCGTTACAGCCAAGCTATTGGAAAGAAGTATTTTTGTATTAAATAAAACTTTATACTCTATACTTGAAACTACAGTATAGTCACAAGTGTCAATACTTCATTTGAAACAAGGGGTTAAAATTTCTAAGTGATTCCAAAGCTTATAATGTTACAATAACTGAAACTGAAATGTAAACGAGCAGTACAGTTTATTTATATTTTGTTTGTGTTTACTTATAGACCAAATCCACTGTACCAATCTGACTCTAATCAAGATGACCCTCCTGTGTTTAAGTATGCCCCAGCACCAAAAGTTTTGTGTCAAGGTATATTATATGTATATAATATATATTGTGTCCAGGCTTCATTATATGTGTGTGGGTGCATGTGCGACAAAGTAAGCTTTTGCCTACAATCTAATTCAGCACAGAAGCTCATAACCACTTCTTTTTTCCCCCCAACCTATTTTTTAACACACCAGCAGTCTCCAGCACTCCACAATCCTCTCAGAACTCCCACCGAACGTATTATAATCTCCAGGCCCCCTCGACTCTTCACTCTATCACCCACCCCAATGAAATTCAGGCCCAATTCATAAATGAGATCCCACCTGTCACTCCCCAACCTCCGCCCAATCCCTTCCAGGGGTTGTCATCTGAAGTTATGTTTGAAAAAGTAATGCATCTATATTATAATAGCCGAGTAGACTCTGTGTGCATGTGTGTGTGTCCGGCCAATCGGTGCTAGATTCCATCGGGCTCATATCTGCGACATAACGTGACCGACGCTTTTTTGCTCAGTCGTGCAGGCAACTTCGTGTTCCACTGAGCGCGGAATGTCAGCGCAGCGTATTCCCCTTGAGATAGTTACTTAGTTTTAGTTACTATAAAAACATCGGTCACGTGGCAGCCAACTTGGTGTTTATGGAAACGACATAGCGACGTGATGACATTATAGAGGTGCATGTGATGACATCATAATGGTGCATTGTTCACTATAACATGAAAGCGAAGTTACATAAAACAATAAAATTTAAGCTTAAAATTTAATCTAGAACCCGTGGATCCCCACGGGCAAAGTGCTAATTATCATTGTTATTATTATTATTGTAATTTTAAATTTTATGTAATTTCAAACACCTTTATCAAGTCACTTTCTTCTTCATATTTGTTACAGATTCAAGAGATACTGCAAGGCAGCTTTTGAAGGGCAAGTGCAAAACTGTTGTACCTTGAAATTATCATAGGTTTCCATTCATATGTGAAAGGAATGGCCCTGTGCGCAATTACCATGCATTATAAACATTTACAGTTTGTATCTCCTTATTCTGAAATGACAAAACAAAGAACTGCATTATCAATTATGCCAGTAAGATTGAACTCAAACTAAAACAGAGAGGATACAAAAGCTGCTCTGAGAGTAGACTTTCTATATTTTTTTAGGTATTTTGGTTACCTTAAATAATGAAGGAACAGTGAAAACTACTAAAATATTGTGTTGATGAATACATCAAAACCTGATGTCTATTAAAAATAAAAGGTTGAACACTTTTGCTCTCAACTGTACCAAATTCAATACCTTATTCCTACTGATAGATGTGGCATTTCAGAAACTGCTCAGCACCATGACGGAGCTGGTCAAGGAGGTCAAAGACCTCCGCCAGGAAGTTCTAGAATTTCGCCAGTCGTGCAGGTGGTGCCAGCCTCTGATGGGGGAATTGGGAGGTTGCCAATGGGGACCCAGCACAAATGCCTCTGCGGAACCTGGAGGAGCTGGAGCGTATAGAGATGACCCTCCAATCTGTGGAAGCTTGTAATTACTTTATGGTTACATCATTCCACTGATTGAAAACTTTATTGATAAGCTCAATTTCATTAAACTGCCTAATCTGTTGGAACACGTGACGGCAGGCAATTAAAACATGTTGAATCTCAGTCTCATCCCACGCTAGAATGCAAAAACATTCCACACTTCAATGCATCTCATGCAAAAACTGCTGTTGTTTTGGTACAACCCGAATTCTGAAATAGTTGACAAAGTGTAAATTGTGAATAAAATCAAAACGCAATGACTTGCAAATCACACCAGCCAGTATTTTATTCACAATAGAACAGAGATAACATAGCAAATGTTGAAACTGAGAAATTTTTCAATTTTATCCACAAAATGAGCTCATTTCAAATTTGATGGCTGCTACAGGTCTCAAAAAAGTTGGGACAGGGGCCTGTTTACCATGGTGTAGCATCCCCTCTTCTTTTTAAACACAGATTGGAGGCGTCTGGGCATTGAGGAGACAAGTTTCTTGAGTTTAGCCATTGGAATTTGATCCCACTCTTGTTTAATACAGGCTTCCAGCTGCTGGAGAGTTTTGGGTCTCCTTTGACGGACTTTTCGTTTAATTATGCGCCAAATATTCTCAATCGGTGAAAGATCAGGACTGCAGGCAGGCCAGTTCAGCACACTGACTCTTCTACTACGAAGCCATGCTGTTGTAATAGCTGCAGTATGTGATTTTGCATTGCCCTGCTGAAATACACAAGGCCTTCCCTGGAATAGATGTCATATGGAGGGGAGCATATGTTGCTCTAAAACCTTTATATACCTTTCAGCATTCATGGTGCCTTTTAAAACATGCAAGTGTCCCACACAATATGCACTAATGCATCCCCATACCATCAGAGATGCTGAACGCTGATAACAGGAGGGGTGGTCTTTCTCCTCTTTAGCCCGGAGGACACAACTCCCATAATTTCCAACAAGAATGTCGAATTTGGACTTGTCTGACCACAGGACACTTTGCCACTTTGCTACAGTCCGTTTTAAATGAGTCTTGGCCCACAGAACATGGCGGCGCTTCTGGATCATGCTCAGCAATGGTTTCCTTTTTGCATGATAAGAGTTTCAGGTGGCATCTGTGGATGGCACGGCAGACTGTGTTTACAGACAGTGGTTTCTAAAAGTATTCATGGGCACATTTAGTAATGTCAATGACAGAATCATGACGGTGAGTGATGCAGTGGCGTCTGAGGGCTCGAAGATCACGGGCCTCCGGTAAAGGTCTTCGGCCTTGTCCCTTATGCACAGAGATTTTTCCAGTTTCTCTGAATCTTTTCATGATGTTATGCACTGTCGATGATGAGACCTTCAAAGCCTTTGCAATTTGATGTTGAGGAACTTTGTTTTTTAAAGTATTCCACAATTCTTTTACGCAAGCCTTCACAGGTAGGAGACCCTCTGGCTGTCTTTACTTCTGAGAGACTCAGCCTCTCTAAGACATCCCTTTTATAGCCAATCATGTTACATACCTCATGCCAGTTAACTTAATTACTTCCTAAATGTTCTTTCAGCAGATTCTCTAATATATTAATTGCTTTTTCAGCCCTTTTTTTGCCTGTGTCCCAACTTTTTTGAGACCTGTTGCAGCCAGAAAATTTTAAAGAAGCTCATTTGTGGATAAAAATGTATAATGTCTCAGTTTCAACATTTGAAATGTTATCTATGTTCTACTGTAAATAACATATTGGGTCATGTGATCTGAAAGTAATTGCATTTTGATTTTATTCACAATTTACACTTCGTCCCAGCTATTTCGGAATTGGGGTTGTAGATTTTGATAATTTTTTTAGCAATATCTCCGTTAAATTCATTCTTCTTGGAAACTAGCAATTCTATCCATAGCAACATATTATGCTATCTCTTCATCATACCAACACATCAGCTACACAGACTCACATCCTTAATAGTAATACTTTTTTATATTGATAGGTGACCCACTTGACTATGATTGGTGGGACCACCCTGGAGGTGAAGGTCCGGCGAATGCTGTCCCATTCATTGAGCAATGAATTGGCCTCTTGCCTTAACTGGGCTGGCAAAAAAAAAAAACAAGGACCCCTCCAAGCAGAAGAGGCCCTTCAAAGACACAGCCCTCTGCCAGTCCATGTTTGGTGAGTCATTTTACTTAAACGTGAATGCTGTGTTTTCAATTAACATTCTATTCAATCTCTGCCCCAAAATTACCAGGCTATTCCTAGGGATGAGCAGAAAACAGGTGCATGAGCCTACTACAGACCGATACTGCATTCATTGCTCGTCAACATTTGACGTTGAACACTCAGGTTGGATGTCTTGTGAGGTTTTTGTAAAATCAGACAAAGCTCTATCAATGATCCTTGATTCCTGTGCAAGAGAGGGAGACAGAGACAGATGCTACAGGAAGCATATGTTATATGGAGCTAAATCGGGTCAAATTAGCATTGCTAGCTGCAAATTTGCCATATTACTACAAAGCAAACAAACTTCAACACATCCTCAAAAGTTAATTGGAAAATTATATATATATATAATTTGTTTTAATTAAAATTACTCACATTAGTAGATCAGCTCCCTCTCCGTGACCTTCATGCTTTCGTCCGCCATTTTTCTCTCAGCGCAATGCATGATGGTAAATATTGCCTGGTTAGAGTATGGATCGCATGGATGTATGACCATCGGTCATCAGTAGTCCATCAATTTACACTAGGCTTGGTGGCATAGTGTTTAGCACTGTCGCCTCACAGCAAGAAGGTTGTGGGTTCGATTTTGGCCTGGGGCCTTTCTCTGTGGAGTTTGCATGTTTTCCCCGTGTCGCGTGGGTTTTCTCCGGGTACCCCGGTTTCCTCCCACAGTCCAAAGACATGCATGTTAGGTTAATTGGAGACACTATATTGCCCATAGGTATGAGTGTGAGAGCGAATGGTGTGTGCGCCCTGCGATGGATTGGCGAGCTGTTCAGGGTGGGTTCCTGCCTTCGCCCGTAGTCAGCTGGGATAGGCTCCAGTTCCCCCGCGACCCTAGTGAGGAATAAGCGGGTATAGACAATGAGTGAATCTCTGAATTGAGTTTACTATTTAATCGATCGCGGCGAAACTGCATCGCGGCAGGGACTGTGCGCTTTATCATATTAATAAAAAATCTCGCTGGACTACGAGTTAATGAAGGCAAATGACCGAAAACGGGTTTAGTTAAGTTAAAAGGGATTGTTTTCTATGCCTCCCTGAATTACAAACGAGCAGTCGTCAGAGTTCTGTGCTTTCAAGTAAAAATCAGTCAAGCGAGAGTACAGATTACAATGGGTTGCGCAAGATTGATGCATGGATAATGGCGATCAGCTCCGTCCAGTCCGAGGACCAAGTCGATCACAAAATATGTAAATAAACATACAGGTTCGGTTTTAGTCCGTAGGACGAGGAGGAATGATGTAATTTCGTTCAAGCCTGCAACGGGGCACTCACAAGCAAGCAAAATAAAAGGATGTTCACTTCTGACGTTTTAATGAACTGAATCGAGCAACCAAGCCGGCAGATATATTTTGGGCTCAGATTTGTTTCATTCATGATTAAATATAAGAAGAAGCGGCCGCGATCACCATTTCCGGTCAGTGCACGGCGACAGGGCTCGATTTGGAACAGCACGACCCTGTCGAAATAAGCGAACTTCGCTCTTGCAAACAGTGCACTCCGTAGAAGTGTACTACTGGAAGTGCGCAATTTGAGACAGCCTCGGTGTTGCTCTTCTCAGGGAGATTAGATTCAGACAACTAGTGCTGGTGAGATGAAGCTTCTAGAAGCGTTGAAGCTTTCAGCCACATGACTACATGTAATGTCATAACGAAACTGAAACAGAGAGAGAGAGAGAGAGAGAAAGAGTGTGTGTGTAATTAAAGTGCTTTTGTATGACTGGTAGGGAAGCGCAAGTATTCTTTTGGGCACTGGACAGAGGGCAGTGAATGTGCTTGTGAAACAAAGAGCTTTGTATTTTTGTTAAAAACAATAAGCGTTTCCCCTAAAAATAAAAAAAAAAAAAACTATCAAATTAAGGGTATTTGTAAAGGTGCACTGTGCAAGTTTGTTGACATCACTTCTGCTGACATTCGAATTCAAACAAAACGGAGGTAGCTCGCCCCTCCCATAGTTTCCCCCCTCCCATGCTTCCATTACTGTCACCTCTTGTTGGTGACTGGCCGGAACGGGTTGTAATGTTATGGGGCTGTTTCTTTGCAGTTTGTGATGCCAGTGCGGTCTCCAGAGCCCGGGTTTTTCTTTTCTTTTCTTTTTTTTTTAACAGTGAATTCCGGGGCAGGCAGCTAGCGGATCGTGGGGAGATGTCGGAGAATTGAGACAAAAATATAATCGCGCAGAAAATAAACAAACTTGCATAGTGCAACTTCAAGAGCTGCTTCACATTTGTGACGCAGCAACGAAGCCTTGGTATCGATAAGTTAACTGATTAAGTGAGTAAAATTAAGAGATATTAAGTACGTGCAGTTTTTGCTGTCAAAGGCGTGCGGTTAAGGTATAGTTTTTCATGCATAGAGGAAAAGTTTTGTAAATATAAATGTAGTACGTAGCGGTAATACGCCAGCAGGTTTGTCAAAGCCATGCATCGAAATGTATGTCTTAACAATTATTAATGAAAGAAATACTCGGTGGTTAGTTCCCTTCGTTGCATTATTGCCGCTTTGTGATTAAACTTGCTGATGTTGTTGGTGAGCCTATGTCAGTATGGGCTGGCCGACGCCGACCGTGACGGGATCTTGCGCATCGACCGCACCCAAGCCTTCGTTCAGCATCCTACGAAATGAATATGCAGGGAACATAAGTATTTGATTACAGGTGACTTCTGTTTCAAGTGAAAGATATGAATAAAGATCAGGTAGCACCTTGCCAAGCAATTCAGTAATAACAAACATTGAGCTGTTTGTGATGTGTACAGTGACACTTGACTTGTTCTTTTGGGTGTGGTCAATAGCCTACATAAAGTCAAAAAAAAAGAAAAAGAAAAAAACGAAAAATGCTATTGCATCAAGAAAATGGAACAGCTTGTGGCACAGGAGTGCAGGAGAGAGAAAAAGAGCCATTGGCATGTTACGGGCAGGTCTCACCCATCTTGCATGCCAATTCTTCGCACGTGATTCAAAAGTTTTTTGACAGTGTGCCAATTCGGTGCCGTTATGTGATTTGGACATCGAGAAACGGTGGTCAATCGTCACCTCACGCCAAATATATTATGGAAAACTGGTAATAAGTGTACGCTGTGATAGGAAACCCATCTCAGTATTTTGTCTTTTTTTGATCGCCGGTACGACTGTTTTTAGTGATAGTTTTTGCGCAATTTCATCTCAAATGATCTTTTTGTATTGAGGTTACGTGTGTGATGGCTGACTTGTGCTATGGTTGTCCAGCGTCATGTTGGCGACGATGATGTCATATTTTAAATAAAATCTGTTTGTGAGGTTCAATAAAAGCGCAGTTTGTGCTCAATGCTATTGCTCTTCATATATTTTCAAAGTGCCCCACTAACATCCCAAAAAAGGAAAAAAAAAGTTGGAGCAATTAAATTTTTTGTCAAGCATTACATACGGAACCACCCATCTTGACATGCATCTCATACGTGACCTGTTGAGCACTCTGTGGACACTATGCCTAGTTTAAATGAAATGGTTTGCCTTTCATTACCTCATAACTTGGCAGTGTTAATAAGATATGAGGCTCTTTTGAATGCTGCTTACCCCTTTTTGAATAGGAAAACACAACCCCAATTCCGAAATAGTTGGGACAAAGTGTAAATTGTGAATAAAATCAAAACGCAATGACTTTCAAATCACACCAGCCAGTATTTATTCACAAAAGAAAAGAGATAACATAGCAAATGTTGAAACTGAGAAATTTTACAATTTTTGCACAAAATGAGCTCATTTCAAATTTGATGGCTGCTACAGGTCTCAAAAAAGTTGGGACAGGGGCCTGTTTACCATGGCATAGCATCCCCTCTTCTTTTTAACACAGAGTGGAAGCGTCTGGGCATTGAGAAGACAAGTTTCTTGAGTTTATAGCCATTGGAATTTGACCCCACTCTTGTTTAATACAGGCTTCCAGCTGAGAATTTTGGGTCTCTTTTGACAGACTTTTCTTTTAATTATGCGCCGAATGTTCTCAATCGGTGAAAGATCAGGACTGCAGGCAGGCCAGTTCAGCACACGGACTCTTCGACTAGGAAGCCATGCTGTTGTAATGGCTGCAGTATGTGGTTTTGCATGCCTTCCCTGGGATAGATGTCGTCTGGAAGGGAGCATATGTTGCTCTAAAACCTTTATATACCTTTCAGCATTCATGGTGCTTTTTAAAACATGCAAGTATCCCACACCATATGCACTAATCCATCCCCATACCATCAGAGATGCTGGTTTTTGAACTGAACACTGATAACAGGAAGGGTGGTCTTTCTCCTCTTTAGCCCGGAGGACACAGCGCCCATGATTTCCGACAAGAATGTCAAATTTGGACTCGTTTGACCACAGGACACTTTGCCACTTTGCTACAGTCCATTTTAAATGAGCCTTGGCCCACAGAACACGGCGGCGCTTCTGGATCATGCTCAACAATGGCTTCCTTTTTGCATGATAGAGTTTTAGGTGGCATCTGTGGATGACACGGCGGACTGTGTTTACTGACAGTGGTTTCTTGAAGTATTCCTGGGCCCATTTAGTAATGTCAATGACAGAATCATGCCGGTGAGTGATGCAGTGGCGTCTGAGGCCCCAAGATCACGGGCATCCAGTAAAGGTCTTTGGCCTTGTCCCTTACACATCGAGATTTTTCCAGTTTCTCTGAATCTTTTCATGATGTTATGCACTGTCGATGATGAGACCTTCAAAGCCTTTGCAATTTTTGAGGAACATTGTGTTTAAAGAGGAACAGGTTGGAGAGCCTCTGGCCATCTTTTACTTCTGAGAGACTCAGCCTCTAAGACATCCCTTTTATAGCCAATCATTAATACACCAGATTTAACTTAATTATTTGCTGAATGTTCTTTCAACTGATTCTCTAATATATTAATTGCTTTTTCAGCCCTTTTTTGCCTGTGTCCAAACTTTCTTGAGACCTGTTGCAGCCAGAAAATTTGAAATAAGCTCATTTTGTGGATAAAAATGTAAAATGTCTCAGTTTCAACATTTGAAATGTTATCTATGTTCTATTGTAAATAACATATTGACTCGTGATCTGCAAGTCATTGCATTTTGATTTTATTCACAATTTACACTTCGTCCCAACTATTTTGGAATTGGGGTTGTATATCTTGTCCTGCCCTCCAGCTTGGGCATTTTGACGTACTTAAAATCAATTGGAATCTTTGCATTTTAAGTGTTGCCCAGCAGGTTTTGTGCTGATTGTGTGTGGGGATGGTTGTTTTCTATGGTGAAAGATTCAAATCTCAAGCTAAATGCTTTTTGATAAAAAAATTTGGCTTCTCTTATTGTCCACATCACATACGGGACCATAAGGATATTTTCAACTTTTCAATGGAATTCCCCTTTTGCTGTAAATACAGTTCTTCTCATGATTTTGTCATGAAAGTACAAAACCCAAAACCAGTGAAGTTGGCACGTTGCGTAAATCGTAAATAAAAACAGAATACAATGATTTGCAAATCCTTTTCAATCTATATTCAATTGAATACACTGCAAAGACAAGTTACTTAATGTTGAACAGGTAAACTTTGTAATTTTTTGCAAATATTAGCTCATTTGGGAATTTGATGCCTGCAACATGTTTCAAAAAAAAGCTGGCACAAGTGGCAAAAAAAAGACTGAGAGAGTTGAGGGAATGCTCATCAACCACTTATTTGGAACATCCCACAGGTGAACGGGCTAATTGGGGAACAGGTGGGTGCCATGATTGGGTATAAAAGCAGCTTCCCTGAAATGCTCAGTCATTCACAAACAAGGATGGGGCGAGGGTCACCACTTAGTGAACAAATGCGTGAGCTGATTGTCGAACAGTTTAAAAACAACATTCCTCAACGAGCTATTGCAAGAAATTTAGGGATTTCATCATCTACGGTCCGTAATATCGTCAAAAGGTTCAGAGAATCTGGAGAAATCACTGCACGAAGTTTACAAGGCCGAAAACCAACATTGAATGCCCGTGACCTTCGATCCCTCAGGCGGTACTGCATCAAAAACCGACATCAGTGTGTAAAGGACATCACCACATGGGCTCAGGAACACTTCAGAAAACCACTGTCAGTAACTACAATTCGTCGTTACATCTGCAAGTGCAAGTTAAAACTCTACAATGCAGTTTAAAGCCATTTATCAACAGCACCCAGAAACGCCGCTTTTCGGCTGGGCCCAAGCTCATCTAAGATGGACTGATGCAAAGTGGAAAAGTGTTCTCAGGGATCTGACGAGTCCACATTTCAAATTGTTTTTGGAAACTGTGGACGTTGTGTCCTCCGGACCAAAGAGGAAAAAAGAACCATCCGGACTGTTATAGGCGCAAAGTTCAAAAAGCCAGCATCTGTGATGGTCTGGGGTGTATTAGTGCCCAAGGCATGGGCAACTTACACATATGTGAAGGCACCATTAATGCTGAAAGGTACATACAGGTTTTGGAGCAACATATGTTGCCATCCAAGTAACGTCTTTTTCATGGACGCCCTGCTTATTTCAGCAAGACAATGCCAAGCCACATTCTGCACGTGGTTACAACAGCATGGCTCCGTAGTAAAAGAGTGCGGGGTACTAGACTGGCCTGCCTGTAGTCCAGACCTGTCTCCCATTGAAAATGTGTGGCGCATTATGAAGTAAAATACGATAAACGGAGACCCCGGACTGTTGAACAACTTAAGCTGTACATCAAGCAAGAATGGGAAAGAGTTCCACCTGAAAAGCTTAAAAATTGGTCTCCTCAGTTCCCCAAACGTTTACTGAGTGTCGTTAAAAGGAAAGGTGATGTAACACAGTGGTAAAAAGCCCCTGTGCCAACTTTTTTTTGCAATGTGTTGCTGCCTTTAAATTCTAAGTTAATGATTATTTGCAAAAAAAATAAAGTTTTCAGTTTGAACATTAAACATCTTGTCTTTGCAGTGTATTCAATTGAATATAAGTTGAAAAGGATTTGCAAATCATTGTATTCTGTTTTTATCTATGATTTACATAACGTGCCAACTTCACTGGTTTTGGGTTTTGTACAAAAACTAAGCTTCCATTATGTGTGTTCAGTTCTTACAAACTGTAATTTGAAAGTAATACTGGCAATGCCATACTTCCATGCCCTTTTGCTTGGACAGACCCATATCCGAGATCCATTTTGTGATGTTGCGGACACTACAGCAATAAGAGTAACGACTTGTATGTCTTGGGGAAAAAAAAGAAAGTTTTGTTCAATAAAAGTGCTAAACACACACCTTTTGTCAAAATGTAAAAATTATGTCAAAATTCCACCTTGAGATGAAGCTTCTTGAAGCGTTGAAGCTTTCAGCCACATGACTACATGTAATGTCATAACGAAACTGAAACAGAGAGAGAGAGAGAGAGAGAGAGAGAGAGAGAGAGAGAGAGAGAGTTAAAAGTGCTTTTTGTATGACTGGTAGGGAAGCGCAAGTATTCTTTTGGGCACTGGACAGAGGGCAGTGAATGTGCTTGTGAAACAAAGAGCTTTGTATTTTTGTTCAAAATAATAAGCGTTTCCCCTAAGAGTAAAAGGAAAAAACTATCAAATTAAGGGAGTTTATAAAGGTGCACTATGCAAGTTTGTTGACATCACTTCTGCTGACATTCGAATTCAAACAAAACGGAGGTAGCTCGCCCCTCCCATAGTTTCCCCCCTCCCATGCTTCCATTACTGTCACCTCTTGTTGGTGACTGGCCGGAACGGGGTTGTAATGTTATGGGGCTGTTTCTTTTGCAGTTTCAGATGCCAGTTCGGTCTCCAGAGCCCGGGTTTTTTTTTTTTTTTTTTTTTTAACAGTGAATTCCGGGGCAGGCAGCTAGCGGATCGTGGGGAGATGTCGGAGAATTGAGACAAAAATATAATCGCGCGGAAAATAAACAAACTTGCATAGTGCACCTTTAAGAGCTGCTTCACATTTTTGACGCAGCAACGAAGCCTTGGTATCGATAACTTTTAACTGATTCGGTGAGTAAAATTAAGAGATATTAAGTACGTGCAGTTTTTGCTGTCAAAGTCCGGAGGTTAAGGTGTAGTTTTTCATGCGTAGAGGAAAAGTTTTGTAAATATAAATGTAATACGTAGCGGTAATACGCCAGCAGGTTTGTCAAAGCCATGCATCGAAATATATGTCTTAACAATTATTAATGAAAGAAATACTGAAGTCTCGGGTTTTTTCGGCGGTTAGTTCTCTTCGTTGCATTATTGCCGCTTTGTGATTAAACTTGCTGATGTTGTTAGTGAGCCTATGTCAGTATGGGCTGGCCGACGCCGACCGTGACGGGATCTTGCGCATCGACCGCACCCAAGCCTTCGTTCAGCATCCTACGAAATGAATATGCACGGAGCATCAGTATTTGATTACAAGTGACTTCTGTTTCAAGTGAAATATATGAATAAAGACCATGCCGATGCATGCCGATTCTTCGCACGTGATTCAAAAGTTTTTTGACAGTGTGCCAATTCGGTGCCGTTATGTGATTTGGACATCGAGAAACGGTGGTCAATCGTCACCTCACGCCAAATATATTATGGAAAACAGGTAGTAAGTGTACGCTGTGATAGGAAACCCATCTCAGTATTTTGTCTTTTTTTGATCGCCGGTACGACTGTTTTTAGCGATAGTTTTTGCGTAATTTCATCTCAAACGATCTTTTTGCATGGAGGTTACGTGTGTGATGGCTGACTTGTGCTATGGTTGTCCAGCGTCATGTTGGCGACGATGATGTCATATTTTAAATAAAATATATACTGTTTGTGAGGTTCAATAAAAGTGCAGTTTGTGCTCAATGCTATTGCTCTTCATATATTTTCAAAGTGCCCCACTAATATCCCAAAAAAGGAAAAAAAAAGTTGGAGCAATTGAATTTTTTGTCAAGCATTACATACGGAACCACCCATCTTGACATGCATCTCATACGTGACCTGTTGAGCACTCTGTGGACACTATGCCTAGTTTAAATGAAATGGTTTGCCTTTCATTACCTCATAACTTGGCAGTGTTAATAAGATATTAAGCTCTTCTGAATGCTGCTTACCCCTTTTTGTATAGCAAAATACAACCCCAATTCTGAAATAGTTGAGACAAAGGGTAAATTGTGAATAAAATCAAAACGCAGTGACTTTCAAATCACACCCGCCAGTATTTATTCACAATAAAACAGATAACATAGCAAATGTTGAAACTGAGAAATTTTACAATTTTTCCACAAAATGAGCTCATTTCAAATTTGATGGCTGCTACACGTTTCAAAAAAGTTGGGACGGGGGCCTGTTTACCATGGCGCAGCATCCGCTCTTCTTTTTAACACAGAGTGGAGGCGTGTGGGCATTGAGGAGACAAGTTTCTTGAGTATAGCCATTGGAATTTGATCCCACTCTTGTTTAATACAGGCTTCCAGCTGCTGGAGAGTTTTGGGTCTCTTTTGACAGACTTTTCTTTTAATTATGCGCCGAATGTTCTCAATCGGTGAAAGATCAGGACTGCAGGCAGACCAGTTCAGCACACGGACTCTTCTACTAGGAAGCCATGCTGTTGTAATGGCTGCAGTATGTGGTTTTGCATTATCCTGCTGAAATACACAAGGCCTTCCCTGGAATAGATGTCGTATGGAGGGGAGCATATGTTGCTCTAAAACCTTTATATACCTTTCAGCATTCATGGTGCTTTTTAAAACATGCAAGTGTCCCACACAATATGCACTAATGCATCCCCATACCATCAGAGATGCTGGCTTTTGAACTGAATGCTGATAACAGGAAGGGTGGTCTTTCTCCTCTTTAGCCCGGAGGACACGACGCCCATGATTTCCGACAAGAATGTCAAATATGGACTCGTTTGACCACAGGACACTTTGCCACTTTGCTACAGTCCATTTTAAATGAGCCTTGGCCCACAGAACACGGCGGGGCTTCTGGATCATGCTCAACAATGCATGATAGAGTTTTAGGTGGCATCTGTGGATGACACGGCGGACTGTGTTTACTGACAGTGGTTTCTTGAAGTATTCCTGGGCCCATTTAGTAATGTCAATGACAGAATCATGCCGGTGAGTGATGCAGTGGCATCTGAGGGCCCGAAGATCACGGGCATCCAGTAAAGGTCTTCGGCCTTGTCCCTTACACACTGAGATTTTTCCAGTTTCTTTGAATCTTTTGATGTTATGCACTGTCGATGATGAGACCTTCAAAGCCTTTGCAATTTGACGTTGAGGAACATTGCTTTTTAAAGTATTTCCACAATTTTTTACGCAAGCCTTCACAGGTTGGAGAGTCTCAATATCTTTACTTCTGAGAGACTCAGCCTCTCTAAGACATCCCTTTTTATAGACAATCATGTTACACACCTGATGCCAGTTAACTTAATTACTTGCTAAATGTTCTTTCAGCTAATTCTCTTATATATTAATTGCTTTTTCAGCCCTTTCTTGCCTGTGTCCCAACTTTCTTGAGACCTGTTGCCGCCAGAAAATTTGAAATAAGCTCATTTTGTGGATAAAAATGTAAAATGTCTCAGTTTCAACATTTGAAATATTATCTATGTTCTTTTGTAATTTACATATTGGCTCATGTGATCTGACAGTCATTGCATATTGATTTTATTCACAATTTACACTTTGTCCCAACTATTTCGGAATTGGGGTAGTAGATTCTCCGTTGCCGAGGGAGTTGACAAACCTCTTAGGCTTTTCGCATCGGTTAAGAGTCTCTTCTTTACGTCATAGCTTTTAAGTTTGACACTTACCATTCTGGGTTTGTCATCCTCTCAAACACTGTCGACATCTTCTGCATTTAGACTTAGCTTGTTGTCTGTTTCCCTGAGTGCTGACAGCTTCTCCAGGTTGAGCTGTTTGCTTTCATCAGGAGTTGAAGCCCTCATCTCACCTCCCTCATCTTGGACCTCCCGTGGTGGTTCCGGAGGGCCGTGGACTATGACATTGAGTTTACGTTTGTCAATCTCTGACTTTTCTTCTAGGTACTGCTGAACTTTGGACTTAACCATATTTTCCAAGTGTATGTAGTCCTCGAGCGCAGCAACACGAGCTTTCAATACAGCCAGGTCACTTACAGTTTGCATTATGGCAGAGATCACGATTTTGCCACAGTCTTTGTGGAACCATCTTACGACATCCTTTAAACCGTGTTGCAGCATCGCACCCACTCCCACGGCGTAAGAAGATACTAAACGTACTCTGACAATTTGCTAATTGAGTTGGATGGCATCCTTGATTGTTCTTCGATAGATTCCTTCGGGTGTTCACATAGGTAATCCGACACAGAGAATATCATCACAATTTTAACCAGGAACGAAGTAGCTCTTGACTCCACCGCGACTACACCGGAAGTGAAGTGAAATCAGCTAATGTTAAAATGCCCCTCCATAACGATGTCAAATGGTACAAACTGGCTTTCTAATAGTCACTGCCTCGGCATCTAAACAGCTGGAAAATTCATCAGTTCCAGTGCAACTGATCATTGGGTGTGTATGTTACCAAAAATTATAATATTGAACAGTGTTTTACGCATATTATTTGACAGCACATACTATAACACAGACCAGGGGATATTTACAACTTGATCTCGATTCACATCAACTGTATCAACTGCGAAGCAGATAAAAAAACTGATTCTCGTAAGTCAGTGAACACTTTCAATTCTGTCTGGCTACATGACAGGCCTGTTAGGTCAAGTTGAAAAGTTTATAAGGCATGACCATAGTTGAACTTGAACTTGAACTTGTCACAAAATACCATTTCTGTATTGCTTTTAAGCTTTTCCTTGTAACAAAAGATACTAGCAAAATGGGGTGGCTTAACACAGAAATTTATTGACGCCAATTTAATGGCATAGGTCACATCCTGCATTTGAGCACTTGATTCTTCTGGGGCGTTGGAAGAAAAGCTCCAAGGCTCACTGGTAGTTGAACTGGGAGATGGGGGTGACCATTTATGCTGACTCGCATACAGGTCGCTAAATGGTCTCCTTGCAGTTTGTTGCGCAGGTTAGTCTTCACCTAGAAATAAAGCAAATACAGATTATGGAAATAGTGAGTGTGGTTGTCACATCAGCATTCTTTGGCATCAATATTTTATAAGGATTCTACATTATACATGTCCTCTGCATCAGCAAGAGAGATTCAACCCACATTATCGTCACAACAAAGAGTTTAGGGTAAACATGCAAGTGCAACTAGTTCTACCTATTCCCTGAAGGCAAGTCCAAGGGAAATAATTAATCAAACTCCTGTAAGTGGAATGCCACCTTAAAACAGTGCTGAACCAATCTACGTACCTACCAGATGCATCACTTGGTGCCTGTTCAGCGACTGCTGCTCCCTTTCAAACGATTACCATTATATTTTAATTTAATTTTATCTTTGCTGTTTTGGGGCACAATGTATTGATTTCTCAACTTCACTAAATTTTGGTTGTATGCCCTATAGGCAGCCAGTGAATAGCGCAGTAAGAAGATGGCCACAAAGACATAAGTCATGTAGATATCTTTTTACTTTTAGAATCCTTACATGATAAGGATTTCATTTTACCCTCACTGTTTGGGAGCAGAACATATTGTTTATTAGCGTCTCAAGTTTAGTTCCCCTGGACTGAAGGTCCAATGAGCTCATATCGTGGCCTGCTTGTCCATCGGTTGTCGTCCATGTGTAAACATTTACTCCGAAACTTTTCGGCCGATGAAGGTATAACTTGGTTTGCTTGTTCCAACCCATGAGGACGCCAAAGTTTGTTTGAGATTTTCCAATCCATTTACATATATGGCCGCCACAGCAGTGATCTTAAAATGCCGTTTTGACTTATTTTGCAATAATATCTGCAGCAATTCAGCTGAAATGTGATATGACCAGGGCTTTGAACCGGTTTGCGGAATGAAAACGAAAACCAGAAACTTTTGCTATTTTGCTAGGAACAAAAACGAAACCAGAAACTTTAGAATTTTTAATGTTCCGGAGCAGAATCGTTTATAAAAAATAATGCTAACCGGTTAATACCGTTACTTTTTTCGTTCTTGAAATGTTTTGTGTTTAAGCTGCAATGACCAACAGATGTTCACTTCCTGTGTGTCGTTCCCTGGCATGCCCGGGCATAGTAGAGAGAATTCAGCCTAATTAAGCCTAATGTTATGCCTAGCCTGTCAATTTTATTCACTAAAACGCAATAGGTCTTCACCATTAGCACAATCCAAGGGTACAAAAGCGTAACACAGCAGCGGTCAGTCGGCAGTCACAAAGGCCTGCTGAAACCTCACCTTTCAATTCTTAATAACATAAACCTCTCGCAGTTTACTTTACCCGATTAGCAACAGCTGCTCAGACTAATTGATCGAAGTCAATGGGAGGCGTCAAATTTGTTCTCGATTGCACTGTTATACATTGCACCACAAAAATGTGAGGCGTTTTCATCTGCACATAAATGAAGACTTAAAATATCAATACGTCCTTAGAAATTCTGCGGACATGTAGCTCTTGAAACGCCAAACATTTGCATTAATTATTTTGCGAGGCTCATTAAGCAATAAGCCAGGAGATTCCATTTTATATTCTGAATGTAGTCACAGCTAAAGAGCGTTGTTAGGGCACGATGATGTACAGCAGAGTGGAAATTGTGAGAATCATAAAAAACGATTATGCGCATCATGGAAAGTTTTGGGGGTTTTTTTTTTGCATTAATATTGCCAATTTGCCATCCTTACAGTGCTAAATCGATTATATAAAGGAAACCAAAACCATTTTGTTCGCCAGAACGATATTAACCGGTTCAGGAACAAAATTTTTTGGTTCTAACTGGTTCGAGAACGTAAATTTTGGGGTGGAACCCAAAACCGGAAACATTAAAATACTGTTTCTGTTCAGAACGAACCTATTGGGAAAAAATTCTGGTTCAAAGCCCTGGATATGACTATACTAAGTAACAAGATTCGGCACATATATTCCAGATTTTGATGCATGTTCCATTTTGACCTTAATCGCACACTACTGGCAAACAGAAACTGAATCCCAATTCTCTAAAGAAGGAGGTTATACTTCTCTAGTAGAACACATTTGTCAGACCACACTTAGAGTATTGTGTGTAATTCTGAGGACCATACTACAAAAGAGATACAGAGGCTTTAGAAAAGGTTCAAAGAAGAGCCACAAAGGAAATTCCTGGAAAAAAAGATAAGCGCTATGACGAGAGGCTGAAGAATCATATCTTCATTCTTAGTAAATGGAGACTCCAGTTGACCTGATGGAGGTCTATAAATACGTAAAGGGGCTTAACAAAGTTAATGATGCCTGATTCTTTAGGTTCAGTTTTGTTTGCAAAACCAGGGGTCACAAATGGAAGTTAGCCAAGGGTAAATTTGGCTCCTTTTATATCAGGGAAATATTTTTTCTCGCAGAGTATGGTGGCAGTTAGGAAAAGCTTACCTGGCCATGTCGTAGCAACAGAAACTCGAGGAGTTTTCGAGACCAGGCTTGATTTAGGGTAAGTGTACCCATTAAGCCCACCAACATCTAAGTTCAGGTATTTTTCATAGACAATGAGATGAATTATAAACATGATCTTTGGTTGAATTGAAAGATTAATCTCTCATTTGAAAATACATGTATTCACTTATTCATATTTTACAGAATAAATTAAAGAAATTTTTTGAATAAAGTCAAAAGTCTGGCATGGGCTTAATTGGTACCGCGGTGCCATTTAAGCCCGTGTGTGTTTCAAATAAGCCTGCAACCAAATTTATTGACAAAAATAGAAAAAAGTATTATTTTTTTTCAGGTGGAAAGAACACCAATGAATTCAGTAACATATTTTACACATTTTCTAATTTGAAGCATTTAATGTTTGGCTTCATACTGAACCAACTACATTACCCAGGCCCAACAAACTAGATTACACTGACCCTTGCAACGAACCTAACCAACCACATTATGCAAACTCTACCGATTCATCTAACCAACAACATTACCCAGACCCCACCAGTAAACCAAACTACATCACTCAGTTTCCATCAATAAAGCCAAACAATTACAAAATCAGGAAGCTATCTGTAAACCTAGCCAACTACATTACTCAGACTCCTTCTGTAAACTCCAATCGGAAACTACACCACCCAGAATTCAACGGCGAACCTAACCGACAGCATTACTAAGATCCCATCAAGAAACCTAATGTTAATGTATGTCTAGTCTAATTAATGATATGTAGTGTAATTAATGATGTCAGGGAGACATAAAACATCAAAGTCACTGGATTACAGAAGAAAATGTACCAAATCTCCCAATTTCAGTGATTTCCTATTGAAATGCATTAGGTGGGCTTAAATGGAACATACTGGGCTTAAATGGTTCTACAGTGATTACTGAGGAAATGAAGATGATATTTTCACACCAAAATAAAAAAATATATATTTTATTATGTCTAGAGTCTAAAAATGCTTTTAACTTTGTGTCATAGTTATTCCTGGTATGACATTGTCAGAATTATTGAAGGTGTTCTCATACAAAGTTAGCGCACGCTAGCTGCTTTTTGGCTCACTGTACCATTTAAGCTCACCTTGAATAAAACATATTTTTTGAAAATATGTAGCTCACCCAAACCATTTATTGTATTTTTATCGATATATTTATGTAAAATGCATCAGAAAATATCCAGTTCATACACATGCCATTTCTAATGTTCCAGCAGCATCACACAAATCATGACTACTGATTTAACCTTGTGATTGGCTCCCTATGCCAACTAGCAAAACTCATCTTTCCAGATTAAACAAAATGGTGCAAATTAACTAAAAGCAACTTCATAATACATAAAAATTAAATCATTAATCTCTCAATTTACATAATATGGATGTACTTCCCAAGTTACTGGCTGAAAATAGTTGAGGGATGATTTTTTTGGAGGGATCCCAAAACACCAAAGTTTTGAGGCGGCTTAATGTGATCCTCCTTTAGACTACCTGGATATGGGTGGGCTTAACTCAACAATGACAAATGTGATTGATGTTCAATAAAAACTGACATGTTAGTAAGAAATTGTTGGATTGGATGAAATAATGAGTAACTCAAGGCAAGACCCTCTTTTTTTTATCATTTGAAGTCAAAGTTGCAAGTGGGCTTAAATGGTGCCTGGGCTTAATGGGTACACTTACCCTAGTGCTTGTTACTGTCCAGTTCTTGGGTATCCTGAGTATTATGGTGTACTTTAGTGATAGGAAATTGCAAGCCTAGGTGGGCTCAACGCACTGTTCTTGTCATGTCATGTTATCACATACGTCAAGCACACTGACCTAAGTATTACGAGTTCAATAAATTCTGACTGCATTTTACTGTGTGCATTGGACCCTTTTGGAATCAAATCATATTTTAATTGAATGAAATTAATACTATTTTGTTGTGTACAGGCATGCACTTTAAATGAGAGGGAATGAGGCTTTTTGGAATCCCTTCGTGGACGGTAAGAAATGTACTCATTTTATAACTTACTAAATTGTTTTTGTACCTCAAATCAAAAACAATGCCCTCTGATGCTCCTGCTAAGACTTGTAAATTTTCCCTCTTGCCAGTTTCTGATTTCTGTCCTGCATTTCTGCTTTCCATTTTACTTGTTAAGTGTCAAGTATCAATGCAAAACACTCTTTTAGTTTGCAGATCCAAATGCAGAAATGATATATAGACTATGCTTATTACCTTGGTTTTAAAGTCTGAGTAAAGTGGAATACACTTTGTGTTTTGACTTTGGCACACCACAGAGAAATGTGTAGTTTAGCACTCAGCCCAATGTTAATGATTTAAAAAATCGCTAAGTGAATAAAATTACATGTTCAAAATGCACAAAAGTAAGCCCTATTCTTAGCTGTAAGCTGTTGGCATGTTCGCTAATGCTGCTGAAAGCCCGGTCGCAAGGAGCAGCTTCTCTCAGCAGTCTAAAGTGCACAGCGGGAAAAAAAAATTGATGCTCCAGCGAACAGTTTATTAGAACAGCCGTATATGTTTGAGCCACCTTAGCCGGCATCCAGTTTGAAACAAGAGAACACCGACTTACTGGACAATCAACCTGGTTCTTTATAGTCTTCAACGCAATCGTATTATTCCTCCATCAACGCATGTAAGCCATATTTGGTACTAAAAACCAAGCCAAATGAAGTCAGGAATGAATAAATAAATCAAAACATAATTTTTCTCGTCACCAGGTGGTTGTATTTGTCTATACAGTGTCACGGAATTATTATATTTGTAATGATAGCAGACCAGGGTGTCGAATGATTTAGTGAAACCCATGGCTGTTACTGAAGGTCCGTCAATGGAGCTTCGGTGGCAAGGCAGAGCGTCCACAGGATGCGCTAGCTAGCCAGTAGGTGAGCATATAACGACATCAAAGATCGATTCTAAAAGAAATATGCTGCCACTATTTAAGTTACTATTTAACGGTCTAACGCCACAATTCAGCACTAGTTTAGTCTGCAGTCTTTTCATGTTATCAGCATCTATTTTGTAACGTGAATATTGTGTTTAGAAGAAAATGTTGGATTTCACTTTACTCTGACTTTAAAAGTGGTTATAATTCCTACATACAACGTTTAGCCTAAACGTTTAAAGATGAAAGTCTGCACCTTAAGCCTATGCTGATGTTTTATTTGAAATACTGGTGGTGTACAGGGCCAAAATGATGAAAATGCTGCCACTGACCAAATACTTTTGGATGTGTCTGTGCCTCAGGCGTACCTGCTTCTCCTGTGCTGTGGTCTGTCTAATGCCTGTGGAAGAGCTGAATATGAAATAAACCGGCGGTGCTGTCAATTGTGCATTGCTGGTAAGTCATTTTTGGTATGAGTTACATTTCTATTGCAGTCGATGTTGGGTTCCTGGGTTAAAATAGTTTTATTTGATTTATTACAAATGGGCCCATTTAAGCATTATTCGGTGGCTGTTTTTTCTCCACTAGGGACACATGTTGATCAGCACTGCACAGAAAACAGGGAGACCGAGTGTAAACCTTGTGCTCCAGAAACGTTTATCGACGACCTCAACAGTCGCCTAGAATGTTTTCCTTGTCGAGAGTGTGACGCAGGTGAGAAAAGATCCAAATGTGTTCATTAATGATTGGGCATTTTCAACTTCATGATTGTCCTTTAAATTAATAATGTTTCAGTTCTGGTTGAATTTATGAATTTGTGGGTATTGCAATAGTTTGTTTTCACCCCTCAAATACCAGAATTCTTTTTTAAATGAAGCTATTTATTTAGGATGTTATTTGCTTTCCTTTCATAATTGTATTTGGCTAGAGAAACGTCTTAAGAAAACCAACCTGTCTGAGTTGCCTTGCACAGAAACAGCGATAAACTTATCCATCCAAATTTAGAAGGTGCTTTTTCAGATTTTGCGCACTCGCTGTTTCTACTTAAACTTCTCTGAGCACATCAGACATCAGGCAAATCTCTAAATCAATACATCATTATGAATTCACAGAAAGAATATTACAACCTAAAAATCAGCTTAAAGGAGAAGTGTACAAATTCAAATGCATATCAATATTTTTTCTATAATGCCATCTTGTGAAGCCAACTAATTACAATACATAAACAGTAACATTAAATACGATAATAATGTTACAATGTATAATCCGAATTGAAACGCAATATTTTGTTTGACTTAAAGGAAACATGCCAACAAATTTCCTAATTAACGGCCAATAATGCTTTGGTAAAAATGATATTAAAATAAGCTTCGCACAACCTCTCCTCTCGGCTTTTCCACAATCCATGTTTTTCTGACCGCTCGGTGATTATGCGTATTTCAGATTCGAGAGCGAAGCTGTCTGGCCGGTGACGTCACAGTAAGGTCAACAGTCAATCACTCACTTTATGAACAATTATTCAAGCTTTTTTGACGAGTTTTTACGCCAAAACTTGCAGGATGCCTATTCAGTATGCAGCATACGGCTTCAACAACTTACTGAATAAGGGATGTGGTGTGTCTTTCTTTTCCTTTCTATGGAATCCAGTAACACAGAAACCTTACACAAAGTGCTTTTGCTGTTTGAGCTGAAACATTACCATGGGCTTTTAAGTAAGCACTTTACAAAGGGTTTGTTGGACCGCGACCTGCTTGCTCAATTGAGTTATCCTTCCGAATCAGAGCGCCCCAGGGGCCGCAGCGCACCTTACATCTAGCCCCATGTTAACCGTGCACCAACCTAGTCATATGATAAAACTGCTTGACGGAATGAAACTCGGCTAGCAGCCCATGAAAACCATTTTTAACAAAACGAAATGCAATTCCAACACAAGCTGCTAAATTAGCTCGAAAGAAAAACACGGAGCGCTGAACGAGTCGCATAAGTGGTGCTAAGAATCTATAACTTCAGTCTACCGCGCAAACGATATATCATATGAAAGCAGAGACTCTACTGATTATAACCACATGTGGTTTATCGCTCTGTTACCAAAACTTGCTGAATTAGCAGCCGGAATTAGCAAAAACAAACTGCACTTCATAAGGACATGACCATACCTTAGCTGTCTTGCAATCTAAGTTGTGTTCAAGGGCATAAAATCATAGACTGTATAAAAAGATGGACAAAGCAACCGTGACGTCACCCATTGGTTTCAGCATAGGCGGCCTTCCCTATGTTTCAACCGTTTCAGTTGAAATGGGCCCCGCCCTCCAGGGGGCCCCCAACTGCCAGGCAAAAATTAATATCCTAAACCTTGACTGTATGAAAACATGCAGAGGCGCACCGCCAGGAGAGGCAAACCAGGCAAATATTTAAGGCCCACCAAAAATGTTTGGGATCCCCGATAACCACTGACATTGTTACATTTTGCAATGACTTCTTAAAACTGCATGAAGCCTTCTATGAAGGCATTATAGCGCACCCCTGGCCGATACTCCTTCTCGGAGTTGTGGCGAATGGGGACAGCTTTCTATGGTCGAAGTTGCTGGTTTTCTTTGTCATATATATTCGTTGCATGAAGACTGAGCTGACTAAGAATTGTAGTAATTATTCATTGTCTACAAATGATGGTAGCCGAAGATCTATGGTAGCTGAAAATTTCAGAAATACAGTCGTCACCTTAGGCAATGTTGCTAGCGCCTCGGATTCATCAGTTGGTATGTGAAAAAAAAAATAGTAATTCGCTTGCTCCATTCCGGAGGTATTTAACAATTAATATAATGGTGAGCTTTGATGTATACATTTTAAAGCACTATCTAGCAATTTTATGCGTTATTTACGCATTAAATTAGCTATGGTCAAAATAGTTTTTGATCGATAAGATGCGTTGATAATTCGCAAAATTTAAGTTGCAAAATTAAATTAACTTGTCTACTTAGCTTTTATTAGTGTCTAATCAGCAGCCTATTTGATGGAAATAGGGCACCTTGAAAACGAACGTATGCTTCCAAACTTTCATCGAACGCTTAATGTGTGCATATTTCTAAAATTAGAAATTATCACGAGTAACATTATTGCCGCAATTAAAAACCGCACACAAAATAGGCATTGTTTTCTTTCAAAAGGAAGCGCAAATCCAAAGAAAATCACGAAGCGTTGCAGGAGCTCAATGGTGAAGCGCAGCTATCTTGGTTGTTGTTATCATCCATCATGGTGGTCTTCCTGTTTGGAAATTATGCGTGACGTCACGTGCACACCAAGAATTGGCAAAAAAAAAAAAAATATATATATATATATATATATATATATATATATATATATATATATATATCTACATATATTTAGCTGAATATATATTCATACAAACCCAATTCCGAAGTAGTTGGGACGAAGTGTATATTGTGAATAAAATCAAAATGCAATGACTTTCAGATCACATGAACCAATATGTTATTTAAAATAGAACATAGATAACATTTCAAATGTTGAAACTGAGACATTTTACATTTTTATCCACAAAATGATTACTATCAAATTTATTATTTCAAATTTTCTGGCTGCAACAGGTCTCATAAAAGTTGGGACACAGGCAAAAAAGGGCTGAAAAAGCAATTAATATATAAGAGAATCAGCTGAAAGAACATTTAGCAAGTAAGTAAGTTAACTGGCATCAGGTGTGTAACATGATTGGCTATAAAAGGGATGTCTTAGAGAGGCTGACTCTCTCAGAAGTAAAGATGGCCAGAGGCTCTCCAACCTGTGAAGGCTTGCGTAAAAAAATTGTGCAATACTTTAAAAACAATGTTCCTCAACATCAAATTGCAAAGGCTTTGAAGGTTTCATCATCAACAGTGCATAACATCATGAAAAGATTCAGAGAAACTGGAAAAATATCTGTGCGTAAGGGACAAGGCCGAAGACCTTTACTGGATGCACATGATCTTTGGGTCCTCAGACGCCACTGGATCATTCACCGGCATGATTCTGTCATTGACATTACTAAACGGGCCTAGGAATACTTCAAGAAACCACTGTCTGTAAACACAGTCCGCCTTGCCATCCACAGATGCCACCTAAAAACTCTATCATGCAAAAAAGGAAGCCATTGTTGAGCATGATCCAGAAGCGCCCGCCCGTGTTCTGTGGGCCAAGGCTCATTTAAAATGGACTGTAGCAAAGTGGCAAAGTGTCCTGTGGTCAGACGAGTCCAAATTTGACATTCTTGTTGGAAATCATGGCGTCGTGTCCTCCGGCTAAAGAGGAGAAAGACCACCGCTCCTGTTATCAGCATTCAGTTCAAAAGCCAGCATCTCTGATGGTATGGGGATGCATTAGTGCATATGGTGTGGGACACTTGCATGTTTTAAAAAGCACCATGAACGCTGAAACGTATATAAAGGTTTTAGAGCAACATATGCTCCCCTCCAGATGACATCTATTCCAGGGAAGGCCTTGTGTATTTCAGCAGGACAATTCAAAACCACGTACTGCAGCTATTACATCAGCATGGCTTTGTAGTAGAAGAGTCCGTGTGCTGAACTGGCCTGCCTGCAGTCCTGATCTTTCACCGATTGAGAATATTTGGCGCATAATTAAATGAAAAGTCTGTCAAAAGAGACCCAAAACTCTCCAGCAGCTGGAAGCCTGTATTAAACAAGAGTGGGATCAAATTCCAATGGCTAAACTCAAGAAACTTGTCTCCTCAATGCCCAGATGCCTCCACTCTGTGTTAAAAAGAAGAGGGGATGCTATGCCATGGTAAACAGGCCCCTGTCCCAACTTTCTTGAGACCTGTAGCAGCCATCAAATTTGAAATGAGCTCATTTTGTGGATAAAATTGTAAAATTTCTCAGTTGCTATGTTATCTGCTAAGTCAACCTGATAGCAGATTGTTTCACAGACCACAAGCTACTTGTGTGTAAGTGCAAATTTTCAATCAAACCTAAGAAAAAAGGTGTGAAACCTCCGAAGAAGCTAGACGCCTGTATGAACAACGAAAGAAAAGAAAAGCTCAAACGATTTCTTGATGATAGACTTCCTGAATGCAACAAGGACTGGGAAGATTTTAAACTTCTTCTGCAGGAGGCAGCCAAAGATATGTTTGGAAAAAAGAAGAAAGTGTCAAACGACTGGTTCGACGACCAGGACGAAGAGATTCAAAACCTGCTGAAAGACAAGAAGCTTAACAGGAACGCTCTCCGCAATCGTATCAGATCTTTGAAAAACAGTTGGTTCCAGAAAAAGGCGGAAGAAGTGGAACAGTTTGCTCAAGAAAAGAATCAGCGTGAATTCTATGCCACTCTAAATGAAGTTTACGGTCCCAGATCCAAGAATGCACACCCAGTAAGATCAAAAGATGGGGTCCTTCCCACGTCGTCTGAGGAAATCAAAGACAGATGGGTAGAACATTTCAGTGAACTTCTTAATTAATCTTCTGAAGTAGATATGAGTATTGTGGAAGAAATTGATCAGCATCCAATAGATGAAACCCTTGTTCAACCGATAAAGGAAGACGAGTTAGATCAAGCACTCAAAAACACCAAACTGGGAAAAAGTCCTGGTCCTGATGGAGTATTACCTGAAATCCTTGTGCATGGAGGTATTCGTTTAAGAGCCTTCTTATTCTCAATCATCTCCTTGTTCTGGGCGTCAGAAGAGATCCCGTCGGACATAACCGATCCTAATATTACTAAACTCTTCAAAAAGGGAGACAGAAGTCAGTGTGGCAACTATAGAGGCATATCCCTCCTTAGCGTGGTCAGAAAGGTGTTTGCAGACATCATTTTGCAAAGACTTAAAAGAATAGCTGAAAGGTTATATCCGCAGTCTCAATCTGGTTATAGAAATGGGAGAAGTACCATCGACGGTATCTTCACTATAAGACAGCTGATGGAAAAAGCAAGAGAACAAAGGAACATGTATATAGCCTTTGTTGATTTTACCAAGGGGTTTGACACGGTGAATCGGGACCTTCTTTATAAAATCTTGGGTAGGGTTGGTTGCCCTCCAAAATTCATCCGGATAATCAAGAAACTATATTCAAATGTTCATGCCAGACTCATCATTGATGGAGAACTGACAGAGCCTTTTGAATACAACAGTGGTGTGAAACAAGGTTGCAAATTAGCACCGACTCTTTATGGTATCTATGCTGCTGTTTTACTATGGCTTGCCTACAAGAACATCGGCCACCAGTGCAGTATCAAAGTCAGGTTTAGATACGATGGTGACTTATTTGACTTCGGAAGGTTAAAAAGTAAAACAAAAGTTTTCACGGAATACATTAGAGAGGCGCAATACGCTGATGATACAGCGATCTTCAGTGACTCTTCAATCGGTTTACAAATTTTGCTCACAGCGTATAATGAACTGGCCAGGAGGATGGGACTATCAATCAAGATCACAAAAACCAAAAACATGTGCTTTGGACCAGAAGCTGAATTTTTCATCGATGGTGAAAAACTGAAGAATGTAAAGCGCTTTTAAGTATCTTGGCAGCTTGGTAACTGACGACTGCTCGATGAAAGAAGAATTAACAGCACTAATTCAGGCAATTTCCTGTGCATATGAAAGACTGCAAAGTCGTGTTTTTGACTCTCATGAGCTCACCTCCTCCACCAAAATCAAAGTTTACAATCAATGTCTGATGCCCTTATCGCTTTATGGCCGTGAAACGTGGACCTTGTACTATCATCAAATTAGACAGCTCCGTACTGTTCAACAGTGGCATTTGAGGAAAATCTTAAAAATAAAGTGGGATGACTACATAAGTAACGAAGAGGTCCTATCTCGGGCAGGTGTAAAAGACATTGAAATAAAATTAGTTAAAAGACGTCTGCAATGGCTTGGCCACGCATCTAGAATGCAAAATGATAGGCCAGTAAAAGCATTATTATATGGTGAACTCTCGGAAGGAACTCGTCCAATTGGACGTCCCAAGCTCAGGTATAAAGATACTTGCAAAAGTTCATTGAAATGTGGAGAGGCGCTCGACCAATGGAAATCTAAAGTAGGAAATCGAGCAAAATGGAGACAAGTCGTTTGGCAAACTTGTGACAAAGTCAACAAGAAAAGAGTAAGTCAATACGAAAAGAGGAAGGAAAAGAGGAAAACTGTTAAATGTGTTCCATCCGTTTCGGGTTAAGACGTATATATATATATATATATATATATATATATATACGCTAGGGAGCGGGCAGATAAGCCCCATTCTCCCCATAACAAGTTGCTTAACCATCGCAGTGACTCCGAGGCGCAATAATTACGGCCAAAATCCTGCATAGTTCCCCTTTAATCAGGCAATTATTTAGGTTTTTGCAGAGGTTTAAATTTTCAGAATTTTCACCCCATTTCTGGCATTTTTTGTGCCATGACATATTCAAATACAATTTTCAACACCCCATAAAATCATTAATATGTATCGTATACCTTTGAAACTTGGTATTTAGACTAATTGGACCCTGAGGAATCCATTTGTAACATTCTTTTAGGTGAAAAATGAGGAGCAGAGATGGTATCATGTCTCTGAAGCAAAACTGTCAATAATATTTATGCTTGTACATGAAAACATTTATATTTCCAGGGGTGTAAGTCACACAGCTTTGAAATTTCACATATCTATTCTTTATGTGTGTGTTGGCAACCAGTAAAAAAACTGGAGATGTGTTATGCTTACTCTAGGTTTTAGGAATTTCTTAAATATATTTCATACATAACTGCGTCAGATTACACTCTCCATCACAAATTCATCACAGTCAGCCAAGGCATGCTACAGTAGGTTGAATAATGTGCTTGGTGGTGCACTGCACTTAAATAATTGACTGATTAAGCCGAAATTTTCTGGATACACTAGTTTTCATGCATATTTTGAAATAAATTTTTTTTTTTTTGCCAATTCTGAGATGGTCTGGTGGAAGCCATTTGTTGATCTGACATGGAATGACCCATTAACTAAAACTAGCTGGTGTCCTATAGCCACACATGCTATCGTTACACAGCTAAGCAAGCTGCAGTGGGCCACAAACGATGACGGTTCATTTATAAGCTTACATAAGGAGGATTAAAAACCACAAACGGGACTATCCGTGACTGATAAAACTGCATAACTACAACAGAGTAAAACATAGCTTACCTGTCCAATAGCAGCAAGGCTAGCTGTGCATTGCTTTTTAAACCCTTTGATTCCTTCAGTTTTCCCCATTGAAACGGCACCAATATAAATACAGCTCTTGGCCATCTCGCGTTTTTCCTCCTTAATTCTATTTGTTCCTGTACCGTTCTTTGGCGCTTTGGCTGTTGTTCTGTTATTGCCAGTGATTTTTCCGGCAGATGGCGCACTAACAACGCAGATTTAGCTCTGCGCATTCACAAGCGGAGAGAAACGCATCTTTACGACATTCTCTCACCTGATTTGATACAGGCAGTCGGTGACTCCAAAATTTTACATGCTGCTTCATTGCAGAAGACAGTGACTGAGAGACGTGTTATCGACCAGGTACTCTAAATGAATGATCTCCGTCGGAATGTGGAGCAATTTAACACATATTTAAAAAACAAAAAAATCACTTACTGCAGCTTTAAGTTTTATTTTCTTTTCCTTTTCTTTAAAAATTTGGCATCTCCAATCCCACCCGAATCTGGAATACCCAATTGGTGAACTATGTACAAGGCTTGCTCATTTGCGACCCCCTGTTGCCAATTCAGGAGAGTGAAGACAGTTCACGGCTCTCCTCCGAAGCACGTGTCTGTCAGCCTGCTGCTTCTTATACGCTCATTGGTTGAATCTTGGCAAGTTCAGAACGAGGGCGGAGGATACCCAGACATGAACAGGCTTAGAATCTTCCTGACGAGCGCCCGTCTGGCCAACAGGAGGCGCTTGAGCAACGAACAAAGCTATTTATTTATTTCCCTTTCCTGGCAGTCCCTTCCCAATTTGAAACCCTGTAGCGCAATAGCCAATAGACCAGTTCGATTTAAGGCCGGAAGTTCGTGCGCAGTATAGTTGTTGTGGGGCAAAAGGAGATATGGTAGCTTCTTGTTGTGTGGTGGGTTGCACAAATCGTTATCGAAAAGACAGGGAAATAAGGTTTTTTTGTGTTTCCCGATGCAAAAGACAACGAAGGGCTTGGATTCGAGCTATAAATCAGAAGAACTTTGTCCCGAATGATCACACTAGAGTCTGCACACTCACTTTGTCAGCGGCTGACCGGGCTTCGTAGACCCAAGTGATGTTGACTTCACTCCGTCTGTGTTTCCCTACAATCAGAGAGATCTCTCACCGACACAAGCTAAAAGGAGAGAGCGGTCTCATCGGAGAAATATAGTTAAGGTACTGGTAGATGTTAAATTATTGAAGCTAACCCACTAATGGACTAAGAATTATCTCATCTGTTGTTGTTTCAAGCTGTTGTTGCAAAATCTAGTTTCTGTATCCACGTTTTGAAAGGGGTTTGGCTTTGTACGATCCTATAGGCTATATACGACGTTCAGCAGAAGTGAACCCCTTGTGTACGGCTTTGTATTCGACTGTGTCTTCAAGTGACCAACGTATATGCAATACATACGAGCCTGTCAGACGGGACCCGCATATGTACGATAATTGTATTTTCCACGACGAAGTATACCAAGGAGGTATGTCGGGATAGAATGTACGATGGTCGTACAGCATTTGGTGCTTTGTGAATGTGGGCCCAGGACATTACGCTGATTTTTTTAGCAGAAATTCTACTTTCTTTGGCATGTTCTTTTTTTCTTCTTAGGTTGTTATGTTGATATTGAATTAGGCTATGTGTACATTTTCTACAGACGTTCGAAGAAGCAGCAGCCTTACAGAGTGACTGTGAAAAAGCAGATGAATACTTCAATAATATTTCATGATTATAGTAAGCCTATGTGAGTATACTTAATATCAGCTGCTGAAATCCTGACAAAAACTACAGCTTGGAGTACATATTTATTATTGAAATATTTAGCTCTGGGGCACTTACTTGGTATTGGTCAAGATTAACATGATTGAAAGATTAACATGTTTGTTATTTCTAAAAAAAGGCTGCAGAACACGGTATTATCAATTTAAGCAAATTTGGTGTAAAATCAAAAAGGACTTTCAGAGCTACAACTTGACACCAAAATCATTGAGAAAGCCCTACATATCTGTGAGAAAATACAAAATGCATTTTGAATAGCCAACTTTTTGGCGGAGTGTCACAGATCCACCTATTTGAGTATCCACCTCATGACATGCGACCATCTCTACAGATTTTTAATTATCTATTAAGATATGCAGAATATCACAAAATTTATGGTACATTGAGCAGTCGATACACAGTACATGGAAAAAAAAAGCACCCGGAAAAGTTTCTCGGAAACCTGATATGCAGTATGGGTTTTCCTCCTACCATAATTATGCTAGTGTCATTGTAATAGTGAAATATTCTTGCTCATGATGTAAACCCCTAAGCAAATAATTACATTAAAGAAGCTTTTCAAGTCAGATCATTTATTTAAGTTTTGTTTTCTTTTAGTCAACAGGCCATCCACTGCATTGACCTACCTATTTTACCAGACTGTAACTCGGAGAGCGAGATGGGTGGCAACTTTGGCACGCAGGAAGGTGTTAGTGTTCCAAACCAAAGAAGTACAGGTATAATGTAAAATCAGATTTTTGTGTGGTACCTTCCTTTTTCAGATATTTGGTGGAGCATTCACTTCCAGACTGGGAGATCCAGGTTTGAGTCAGACCAAAGGCTCTATCACTGGCAGTTGCTGCTGCCTCGCTTAGTGCTCAGCGATCGGGGTTAGGGCAACGACTGGTTGGCTCAGTGTCAGTATAATGTCTTAAATTTCTATTTATTCTTGTTTCCTCTTGCTATTGATAGATATTAGCATTTCAGTCTGTCCATTTCAGTTTGTGGTGTGTAGTTTTGCCATTACTATACCATAGTCCGTGATGCATATCTTTCATTGTTTTAGGTACTATGGCAGACAATGACCCATTAACAGAGTTGGGTGCATTGAAAGCTGAAAATGAAGCTCTGAAGATGGAAATTGCACAGTTGAGAAAAGAGCGAAAGGAATACCAGTGGTCTTGTGATGAAATCAGTGGAGATGATAAAGCCGCTCAGTTCTATACTGGTTTACCCGCATGTGCATGTTTTAATGGATTTTCAGGTGAGGGCAATAACATCCTTATAAAAATACAAACACGTATAGGGTGTGTGTGTGTATGGAATAGAGGGGTTGGGGGTTGGGGTAAATACTGAGTATTTTCAGTGTTTTTGTGTAGGAGAATTCAATTTCAGCTGGGATTTCAATTGTTTGGAGCACATTTTAATCTGTAATCCTTATTGTCTTTGTTTTAGGTTCCTTGAACCTAAAGCCAGTAGAATGTTTTACTGGAATGGTGATAAGAAAACAAATGAACGCCAAAGAAGCAGATTATTAAAACTTAGTTTGATGGATCAGCTTTTGTGCGTTCTAATGCGTTTAAAGATATGTGCTTTACAATGGCATCACCCCAAAGCAATTTGGACAAAAATGAATACTATATTTAACTTCCAAATTAGGTCTTGGTTGGTAGAGTGTCTGCTTTGTGACCGAGTTCGAGCCTGGGTCAAGTCAGACCAAAGACTTTCGCAGCGGGAGCTTGGCTCTCAGCAATATGGATTAAGGCAACAAATGTTTGGCCCGGTTTTCATATAATCTGATTGGGTGAAGGGTTTTGCTGGGTGTCTTAGGCAGTTTGCATCGGTGAAGCAGCACCAGATAAAAAAGTGATGGAAATCTGTCCTGCAACAAGTGGAAACCGTTGTCATATGACTGAAATACTGTTAAGCATGATGTTAAACATCAGGCAATCACTCTCCCTCACTCCAAATTAGGTAGCTTGCATAAATCCTTTAGTAATGAGATACATCTATGATGCCGTCCATCTTTAGTTAATTTCATGCTATCCCTGAAATGGGCCCCAGAATAGCTTGCCGAAGTTGAGACCTTTCCAAATCCATGCTTTGATAATTACTCCTTTAGGCAGATACCTGTTGCTCCCACACACCCCATAGTTTCATATTTGTAAGTAAAACTCTCTTACGTGAGAAATTATTCTTGAAATTGTCACTTGTTTAAAGGATGTGATCTCTTAGCAGATATTAAAATAATCTTAAGCTCTGTACAGTTTATAGAAAAATATGTAAATTTAAGTCAGTGAGGTGGTATAAGCTGTATTAAGAAACTGCAAGTTGGTTTGTTCGTTAAAGATCTGGCTGACAGATTTCACATCTCCATTGGGACCTATTCCAAAATTTTCAACACTTGGATTGTCCTGCTCCAGAAAGAGCTAAAAGTGCTTAATCCTTATCCATCAAGAGAAATGGTATCTCGTTACCTACCACAGTCTTTTCAGAAGTATCCCAGCACCCGAATCATCATAGACTGCACAGAAATGTATGTAGAACAGCCATTGGCACTGTCTGCACAGAACGAAACTTTTAGCAGTTATAAGCATCATAACACTTGGAAGTTTCTTGTGGGTATCTCTCCCGGAGGGGTATTTACATTTTTATCAGATGCATGGGATGGACGAGACTCTGATAAGGACATAGTGAGAGGTTGTGGAATTTGGATCTTCTTGAACCAGGAGACAATGTGATGGCAAACAAAGGATTCACAATTGAAAATTTGCTCTCAGAGAGGGGTGCATTCCTGAACATACCTCCGTTTCTGTCTGGAGATTCTCAGTTTAGCCTCAGCCAAGTTCAGCAAACGAGACATTGCTGAGGTACGGATTCATGTTAAACGTGCCATTGGCAGACTAAAGACATTTCATATTCTTGATGGAATATTACCACTTTCACTCAAACCTTATGTAAATGAAATTGTGCATGTCTGTGCTTATTTTACAAACCTTTCAGTACCAATTGTTAACTCTAACTGCATAAGGAATGCTGATGCAAAAAGTTAACCATTAACTTAATTGCACATTTTCCTGTGGCTACAGCATATGGATTTATTTTTGTAAATGTAACTAGTTGTAAATAGAACTGTGAATAGAAAACAGAAAATGAAAATGTGGCTCAATAAAATTTCTTTGTCATTTCAGTGGTTCTCTGAGGGGCATAAAAGGTCATGAATCATTAGAAATAGTAACATTACCACATTTCTTCAAGTATTTTGCTTGTTTAAAGTGAATGTATCTTTTGACATTACAACAACAGTGTTACTGTTAGATACAACAAATTTCCACGGAGCACTTTAAATTAATATATGTCTCTTACTGTTGAATCAACTGATCACCTCTGCATGTGGTATGCGTCACAGTTTTGACATGATACAGCTGACCTTATTGTCAACATCACATTGTTGCATCTATAATTGAAAGAAAATTTACTGTAATGTGAATCGATACATGAATATTTCATCTGTGTTACTGGGAAAAATGCAAATTGGCTCATTTCACTGGAAGAAAAATTCTTGCCCATAACCGTTAGAAATATTGTACTTATCACAGTATTACAATAGTCTTAGAACATATGAACATAGAAATGAGCAATAAGTATTACAGGCATAGTTAGCACAGTGTGAAAAAAGGACAGGACTAGGCAAGTCTTAAATAAAGGTAATACAAAACTGTAACTTATGTACATAAAGCAACTGCAATGAAGTTGTATATATATTTAAGGAAAAATCTCTGCCACTACCTTATTTTAATAAAAGTGCAACAGTTTTGGGTATAATTCTGTCTTCCAGAAGTGAATATCAAAGAAAATTCTTTCAATAACTAGATCTACTGTGTTCCATATCACGGAATCCACCCATGGAACAGACGTGATGGCCATTTCCCCTTGAACTTGGCAATAATATTGTGATGACTGCTTCAGACGCAGTGTCGCATGCTCATCGGTTTCCAAAAAGAACGACTTAGATTGGCACACCTCCTTAAGTGGCTTTCCTCTAACATCTTCACCATTCACAGAGCAAGGACATTTTACCTCAAGGGCCCTGTTCTTCAGTCCTTCTGCCTGACTGTTGTCGAAAACTCGGCCATCACTGGATGCGCCGAGGAATGACCTATCCTTAGAAAGGGTCAATCCAGTTGGGGTGACCGTTACTGCTGTCCCTCTACGCTTAATCTCCTTCTGATATACCTGAATGGCTTCTTTTTCTTTCTCCCTGCCCCACTTCATTGTCCATGGCAACCTGTAAAAAAGTGTACCAATTTTAAATAAACGTGAAATGCACTGGTCCACGTGTGCTCGGGAATCTTTCACTCATATTACAGTGGCCATGATTACTGTGGGAGTAACAGTCTGGCAAAGCCAGGTAGAACCTGGCGGACCGTCCCGCATAAAGCCTGAGAACAAATCCATAGCAAATATAGAGCAAATATAACATTGTCTGAAACCTGCGAATGGACAGGTGTTCCTAATGCTGGCATCACTAACATAGGTTGCAAAAAATTCTTAAAACCCCCAAGAAAGACTCAAACAGCTATTTATAAATGGGGGGGGGGGGGCTTTCTGGGTTTTGTCAGAGAGTTTCAGTGAAATTAAGATTATTTCATACCTGTCAATCTTTGATTTTCCCATGATTTTGTTGAGCAAGGACCTGCTTTCACTTACAATGAAATACTTCTCCAAAAGCTGAACTGGTGATTTGCCCAATATGGAGTTTGTGCCACAAAGGAGAGCAAGATAGCTGCTTTGTGATTTCCTCCACATGGCACGCAAGCTCTACTGAAATTTTCTGATTTGCAATAAATGCATCCATATCTGTCAGACCCAATTCTGAAAGGAGATGAAATGAAACAAATGAGCATGACAGAGACAAACAACAGCAGTTAACCTGTCACACAAATTTCAACAATCTAAATGCGGAAGCTAGTTGCAAGGAAATGTGTATCCCATGCTAAGAATTTTATTATTGTTAGCTTACTTGCTAAAAACTGAAGACCATAACATATTTACCTGACTGGGGTCTCAGAATGACAAGAGCTTCTGTCATACCATCAAGCTCACATTGTTGAACTTCTATTTCATGTTCTACTGGCGGGGTTTCCACTGGAATGTCCCAAAAGTGTTGCATCCCAGTACATGGGAAAACTGCAGCCAAATCCTTCAAATGGGCCTGGAGTTTTGAATGATCTGTAACTCGATCTTCTGGAGTCCTGGGATCAAATTTTGGTGTATTCGGTTTCACAGACTCTAAAAAGAGAAATTGATGTATCATATGAAATTATGGTTCAATGCAACAAAACAGAATCAAATCCCTAACTCATTTGTAATGTGTTAGGCATTTTAATTTTCATCCCACTTCATGTTTAAAAGGATAACCCCTTTAGGTGAGCGCTCCATAGGATTCTGCAATACATGCAAGAAATAGTATTCCAGTCACTGTAGTGTTTTTGAAAGTTTGCTAAATGAGCTAGACTGCAACCAATCAACCAATTAGATGAGATGAAAAACACTTGGTAGTAGGGTATGCCTACTCAAGTCTTATAATATAGTCACCTTTTCTATACTTGGGCTTATGCACTGCTATCTCTTTCAGGGCTTTGGCAGAAACTTCAATGGTTCTTGGCCTCTTCCATTTACAGAGGCGTGATGTGCATCTGAGGTCACCAGGGTTCGGCAATATCAATGAATTTCTAGATGAAGAAATACTGGTAACCAAGACCCAATCAGAAGCACATGGCATCATTTTCAACCAGGCTGGAAAAGACTTTTACTTATCTGTTTGTTGAATTATGCCACACTCAAGGTTACATCCTTAATATGACAGCAGTGCTAGCATTAATATCGGAGGAAAACTGCTGGCTTTGACAAGGGGAAACCCATGCCATTCTGCAAGTTGCTGGTGACCTTTACACTTAAAATCTAAGTCATACATGCAGTCAAAAGGATGAGCTGGCCCCCAGCCTGTTATTTTCAGAATTATTTTGATCTCCTCCTTGAGTGAGAGTGTTCTTAAGTTTACTCATTTCCTAACCATATACAGGTGATGACGTGTACAATGTACATGTAATTTACCTGTTCTTTTGTTCTGTTGATGTACTCCAGTGTTAAAAGAAGACCACAAACATGACTGAAATTTCCAGCCAGCTTAGAAAAAAAAGAGCATCATATATAAGTTGATACAAGTTTAACAGACTGATGTAGCTTAATGAGTCTTGTTGACTTTTAACAATAAGGTCTTTCAGTTCAAGTCCAACTATTGGAGCATTACTCCCTCCAATCCACACAAGGTTACAGTGAGAAGCTGTCCAAGACCCATGACTGTTGTAACTTACTAAAATACATACACATATTATTTATATAGCAGCAAAAGATCAGGATCTCCTTCACCAAATATCACCGTAAGGCATGCATGTAACTGCCAATATCATAGAACTTATGTAGCCACGCTACCATCGTAACATTTACAATAACAACTTTGTAATTAGGCCTCTATTGATCATAACGCAAAATGGCTAGCTTCATCAGAATGTCACACATTGTCGTTGTGTCTTATTTGTATGTTTCATTTGTATTTGTTTCATCTGCATCTGTTAGATTTTGTGTAATTTATTTTATTTGTGTGTGTAATTTATGTTTTTAACTTTGGTGTTGTGCAATTTTTCTTGAATGGAGCTGCCTGGAAATGCAAGAGAAATTTCAGTTTTTAACTGACAAAATAAAGTCATCTATCTATCTATCTATCTATCTATCTAAATAGTTGCAGATAGAGATTAAGTTTGTATTATTGACATACAGAAAATTGCAAGGTGAATTGGATACGATTCTATTGTTCCTTTATGATTGACAGCAATAAACAGCTATGTATGAAATTTATGAAAAAGTTTTTAAAGTCAAAACTTTATCATTTCAGGCTACGTCAATTAGTTAAAAGCTGAATAGGCGTTTCCTTGGCAGGAGAAGACTACCAGGTATGTGTACTTTGGATAGTGTTTTAAAATTATTATTCGTTGTTCAAAATTCTTTTATTTTATATTTTCAGGTAAAATTGGACTGAAATGTGGGGTAACAAGGGATACTATGCCACAAACCTATCAACCAAAGGTAGGCACAAAGACTTGTGAAAAACTAGAGAAAAATGATGTTTTGATGGCTGTGGAAGCAGTAGGTAGAGGTATGTCCAATAGAAAGGCAGAGGAGACGTTTAGCACACCAAGGGCAGTGATACAGAGACATAAAGACCTTAAGTTTGGGAATCCTGGCAGACCAGTGGCCATAGGTGCCAAAGTTGAAGAGATGTTGGTGTTGGATTTCAGTTAAGTCCATGGCTTGGGCTTTCAGTTATTGTTCTTCACGTTACTGGTATTTGCATGTTTGTAAATAGGAGTCAAGTCTGACTCCTGACATTTTTCAGTTTTCCTAAATGTATCTTTGCTAGAAATAGTAATAAAAATGTTTTTTTAAACGTATTCTGTGTCCCTTATCACCCTCTTTAAGTGCCCTACTGATGTACTTCAACATGGAAGCCTCGGTGTGATTATGAGTATTGTTATGACCCGGACAATAACTATTTATTCATTGATTTCATTTTACCTATATTTAACATGACAGCATAGTGTTGTAGAAAACTGTCAAAATGATGTTTATGTTTTATTATTGATGATTCATTAGCGATTCCCACCAAGGTATTCCTTAGAAGTTAGACAATGTTTGGTGAGGTGTACCACAGTAATGCTGTCTGGTTGTTAACTACTAAATTCCTTTACTGTACATTTTTTGATCTATTGATCTGGGACTCGTGAGTCGGGTATGGAGGATGAAACAGAGTAAGTAAGCAGGATCTGTCTGCTACTGTTGTGATATCCATTGTGTAAATAATATTTGATAATATTTACTTGCTGCCAATTGTAGAATTGAGAACTCTCTGCTGACCATCGAGAAAAAGCACTGCATTGAGAGAAGATGGCAAGAATCTGACTCAAACTTCCAGTCTAACCTTGGGAATGTTGACCTGGACCTCTGGAGGCAACTGATCTGCAAAGCTGGAACTGAAAGAAGATTGAGCAGTTGTCCTCCAACTGAAAAGAAAATATCCAGGTAGAGTGCTGTTGCTAATTTTAAAAATTTGTCATGAGTTTCAGTTGGTATGCCCTGGGCTTGACGACAACTTTTTGCCTCACCAGTAATGGTGGCCAATCGTTTTCTGAAGTCACTAGCCACTCAGCATTTTCATCAGCCAAAATACCCTGCCCCACGGAAAGTAATGCATAAAGGTGAATGGACACCGTAAGGACATACTGTCTCTGTCATTTTCTCAGTATTTGGGCCTTACAAACAAAAAAATCAATCTTAAGCCAAGCATAGGCTAATATGAGTTATTTTACAATAGATATAAAGGTTTTGTTCACACGGTATAAGTATGTTCTAAAGCTTTTTGACTTCCTTCAGAGAATAATTCATTTTGGTAAAACTGTAAATTGTAGACTTTAAACTCTGCTCCTTGGTGTTTCTTTTTCTGTGTCTCCATTGACTAACTTTACGTATTTTATATGTAGCTGAACAGAACTTCCTGTTTGGTTAAAACTGCTAGAAGAGATATATGACAATTTGGATGGGAAAAGTAATTTGCACAGAAGAACTAACAGTTGCTTAAGGTGCAGCAGGTTTCAGACTGTCTCATGTCCATCCTGTGTACATCTGTCTCTGTCAGTCAATCAGCTCCAGTCAGTCGCCCCCGCCGCGCAACAGAGGGAGGGAACCCATCATCATCCCAACCCATCATGAGCGGATAGTCCACTAATGTCTGCTTCATCGCAACATGATAACACTGCTATGGCCAGATGAGTGATTCATGAGTTTTCTAAACTGAATGTGCCTGGCAGAATCATCCATGGTTTTTATTAAACTTTTTTTTTTTTCATAAAATGCCAGCTGCCAAAGTGGCTAGTAAGAGTGCATGTGTTTCCCATCTCTGCTGCATTCTGCCTGCATTTGGTGGGTGTTAATGTCAAGCCCTGGGATATAATTAGAAAGACTGTTTGGCATTTCTGTTCTGTGCTACTGCAAGTGGATGCTGATATTTGTGAGGTAATGAAAATTAAGATTGAACTTTGTAAATTACCATAATGCAGACTAATTAATGCACATCTTAACATGTTTGTTATATAACTTTGTTCTCTAACTTTGCTTCAGATGGGCTGGCTATTGCCATTAGACTGTCCAAGCAGGTAGCCAACTCCAACAAGAGACTGAAACAGACAATAAAGGAATAAAACAGAATTCTGTGGCCACCGCAGATAAGCATCTTCCCTAAAACAATCGATTTTCAGGAGGCCTGTGATCCCGCTTGACCTGTCTACTTCTGTCTTGATGAGACTGTGAGTATAGTTACCTAACTATAGTAACCACATGGCAATCACACTGTTAACCACATGCCAACTGCTCATTAACCGCCTGGCAACTACCTGCCAGTCATTTTAGAAACTGCCTGGTAACATGGCATTAGGGCCACGTATCATTTCAAAAATATATCCGTACAATACCCTGATTTTAATACAGGATCCTGAATAATACTTTTCTGATACCAATTATCAAAATACAAAATCACACATACATGAGCTTTGTCTCTGGGCATCCTATAGTTTATCTTTACATACCTCTGTATCTTTACAATACACTGCCTGTTACCAGCAGTTAATTATGCTTTATATTAAAATCTTAGTCTACCTCTCAGCATTGGTAATGTGCCCCACATTGTCCTACACAAACACTGTCCCACAGTTGGTTTGTTGGGATTTTGTTATCCTAGGAATCAAAAGGTCTGGACCCAGGCAAGATCTTCGTACAAGCATGCTGCATGCTTATTGGCTCACTGATGCTTCAGTTTAGTCATTATGTAATGGAATTTGGTATCGAAGGATACCAAAGCAACAGAATGGCTTTTTTTTCGATAATTGGTGGTATTGAAGCAATTTGGTTGATGCCATAAAAGTATCAAAGTTTAGTACACAGCCTTATCTGACATAGCACTCTTGTTTTCTTTTGTCCCTTTCAGATTGAGCAAGGTGGAGTTTCGAGGAGTCTAAAAATGCGAGGCATTGATGCTTTACACAGGAAGAATCGAGCAGCTGAGGAAAAGTCCTTGCTTCTCCAGGAAATGAGAACTGTAACTGAACACCTCCACCAGCAGCACGCCCTTTTGTGTTCTGCCATCAATGACACCGAGCACCCTGGTGAAAAAGCTGCTCTGATGCAACGTCTCGAACAGGTGGAAATGAAGCGACACCATGCCACTGCAGTGTTCCAACATGTACCAGAGATTGTTCCTGCAACACATGGTTACATCATCCCTGAAAACCCCTGCCTGCCTCAAGCCCTCCCCATGTCAGGCATACAGACAGCACAATTCAGTGATGATGGTGACAGTGATGATATCATCATAATTATGAACAAGAAGATGATGATAACAGCAACTAGGACTTTTTGCACTTATGATGAGGATGTTATGGTTTTAGCTAGACCGCCGCAGCGGGTTTTTGTGTCAGCACGATATCTGCATTGGCTTTCATCATAATCTTTTCAAACTGGCTGATATTTGCCATGGAAGTTGTGTTTGTGAGGTTGTGTGTGTTGGTGAATGCAACTGTAACTTTCAGTGACAAATAAATAAATGAATAAAATACAGTTGGAATGCTATGAAATGAAAGAAATATATGGATTGCAGTGATGATGGAAATGAGATCAAGCCTTTAAATGTGTGCTATGTTGCTGACCAGTTGTGCATTTTTTTCCTTGAATTGTAGACTGTCCTCAAAAAACTTCATTTTTTCCCTGAAAAAAAAAAAAAAAAAAGCTTTTGAACTTGCTCTTTGTGAACAATAAACACTGGTTTCCCTGAAGTTGTCTAAGTTACTTTTAAATAACCTTACAATTAACACTAACCATATCATTGTATGCAACATTTTTGTAAAAATAGTGAATGTATTTGAATGTTAAATATGTTTCCCATGTGCGGAAAGTCAATGCCACAACACACTAGATTTCTATTTGTAAAACTGAAAAGTATCATCAGGTGTGTTGATTCAGGACAGGTGGTCTCACATTGAGTTATAGCCATGTTTTCAGCCATTGTCAAGGCAGTTTTTCGCAGCACTCGATTTAAAAGTAAATAAATAAGTTTAATTAGGCTCTTTCATGGTTATTTTGCAGTAATACAACTCCAATTCCGAAATAGTTGGGACAAAGTGTAAATTGTGAATAAAATCAAAACGCAATGACTTTCAAATCGCACCAGCCAGTATTCACAATAGAACAGAGATGACATAGCAAATGTTGAAACTGAGAAATTTTACAATTTTATCCACAAAATGAGCTCATTTCAAATTTGATGGCTGCTGCAGGTCTCAAAAAAGTTGGGACAGGGACCTGTTTACCATGGTGTAGCATCCCCTCTTCTTTTTAACACGAAATGGAGGTGTCTAGGCATTGAGCAGACACGTTTCCTGAGTTCAGCCAATGGAATTTGATCCCACTCTTGTTTAATACAGGCTTCCAGCTGCTGGAGAGTTTTGGGTCTCCTTTGACATACTTTCTGTTTAATTATGCACCAAATATTCTCAATCGGTGAAAGATCAGGACTGCAGGCAGGCCAGTTCAGCACACAGACTCTTCTACTACGAAGCCATGCTGTTGTAATAGCTGCAGTACGTGGTTTTGCATTGTCCTGCTGAAATACACAAGGCCTTCCCTGGAATAGATGTCGTCTGAGGGGAGCATATGTTGCTCTAAAACCTTTATATACCTTTCAGCATTCATGGTGCTTTTTTAAAACATGCAAGTGTCCCACACCATATGCACTAATGCATCCCCATACCATCAGAGATGCTGGCTTTTGAACTGAACGCTGATAACAGGAGCGGTGGTCTTTCTCCTCTTTAGCCCGGAGGACACGAAGCCCATGATTTCCAACAAGAATGCCAGATTTGGACTCGTCTGACCACAGCACACTTTGCCACTTTGCTACAGTCCATTTTAAATGAGCCTTGGCCCACAGAACACGGTGGCGCTTCTGGATCATGCTCAACAATGGCTTCCTTTTTCCATGATAGTTGTAGGTGGCATCTGTGGATGGCACGGCGTACTGTGTTTACAGACAGTGGTTTTGTGAAGTATTCCTGGGCCCATTTAGTAAATGTCAATGACAGAATCATGCCGGTGAGTGATGCAGTGGCGCCTGAGGCCCAAGATCACGGGCATCCAGTAAAGGTCTTCGGCTTAGTCCCTCACGCACAGAGATTTTTCCAGTTTCTCTGAATCTTTTGATGATGTTATGCACTGTCGGCGATGAGACTTTCAAAGCCTTTGCAATCTGACGTTGAGGAACATTGTTTTTAAAGTATTCTACAATTTTTTTACGCAAACCTTCACCGGTTGGAGAGCCTCGGGCCATCTTTACTTCTGAGAGACTCAGCCTCTCTAAGACATCCCTTTAATAGCCAATCATGTTACACACCTGATGCCAGTTAACTTAATCACTTGCCAAATGTTCTTCCAGTTGATTCTCTTATATATTAGTTGCTTTTTCAGCCCTTTTTTGCCTGTGTCCCAACTTCTTTGAGACCTGTTGCAGCCAGAAAATTTGAAATAAGTTCATTTTGTGGATAAAAATTTAAAATGTCTCAGTTTCAACATTTGAAATGTTATCTATGTTCTATTGTAAATAACATATTGGCTTATGTGATCTAAAAGTCACTGCATTTTGACTTTATTCACAATTTACCCTTCGTCCCAACTATTTTGGAATTGGGGTTGTATATTTATGGTTATTTATGACTATTTATTTGGGTAGTATTTAAATAAACTATTTATCACTGTATTTTAACTTTGTTTTACATCACCCAAAACAGGTTTGACACACTTATTTGCTAGCATGGCCACTTTTCATAATCATTTATCAATTCGAATAGAATGCCTTTGTTATTGCACATTGTACAACGAAATTTGCTGTGCTCTAAAAATGGCGCAAAAATATCATTGTTGATGTTCTAACATACATTCATCTACACAGACTTATTCATCCACAAATGTTATATGGAGGGGTCAGAGCACAATAGTTACATGTCCATTTTCGAGGTTTTGAGAAAAATTGATTTTTAGGTTTCCAAGTGTTCTATTAAATCAAGTATTATTTATATATATATATATATATATATATATATATATATATATATACACACACACTACCGCTCAAAAGTTTGGGATCACTTGAAATTTTTCTTGTTTTCCATGGAAACACACATGAAATTACTCTGAATAGGAAATATAGCAAATGAACAGAACATGCTGACATTGTCTGAATTAGAAATAATGATTTTAATGTGCCTTTAAAAAAAAAAAAAAACCACCTTCACTGTTGATACTGAAACTAGTGTTTGACGGAACTATTTAGCAGCTGCTAGTTGACAACCAGTGAGGGCGTCTTTGTCTTAAACTACACACTCTCAGATATTTGTCTTTTTTGCACAGTTGTGCATCGGGCCCCCACTCCTTTTTTCTGTCCTTGTTCGTGCCAGTTTGTGCTGCTCTCTGAAGGAGTAGTTGACAGCATCGTAAGAGATTTTAAGTTTTCAATTTCTCGCATTGAATAGCCTTCTTTTCTAAGCACAACAATAGACTGGATGGGTCTCTAAAGGAAGTTCTTTCTTTCTGGCCATTTTGAGCCTGTAAACAAACAACTGCTGATGCTTCAGGTACTAAACCAACCTCAAGAATGCCATGCTCCCTTTTTGCCTCCCCTTATTAGTTCAACAGTTTTCAGCTGTGCAACACATTTACAGAAGGGTTTTGTAATAATCAATTAGCCTTATAAAATGCTTCACTTGGATTAGCAGCCATACCAGGAGAGATTGATGCAGAGGACTGACAGTTGCTGATAATAGGCCTCTATGCAAAAATGTAGATCATTCTTTGAAAATCATCTGATTAATTTTAATCGTTTGTGAAATGGATAAACATGTTTGTGAAATGCATTTTTCTTTGGAAAACAAAGAAATTTGCAAGTGATCCCAAACTTTTGAGCGGTAGTGTACATATATATATATATATATATATATATATATATTTTTTTTTTTTTAAACCAGTCACTCTTTTGCTGCATGGTTCAGAAGTATATTGAACACCTAAGTTTTCATAGGAGTGTAACGGCAACATCATGGTCAAAATTGCCAAAAATAGACATGTCACCTCAGTGCTCCCACAATTCTGGCACATGATGCGACATAACGCAATGGTGATTGGTTCAAGGTAAGTTCGTTTGCAATGGAAGACAGACTAGTTTGTATGAAAATTCATGTTTATTCATCAAAATGTCCATGTTAAATTAATTTAAGCAGATTTTGTTGGACATATCACAAAATGAAAATGTGAATTCTGATTAAAAATGAATGGAGATGGACATATAGTTATTGCGCTCCAATGATTAGCTGATAGAAAGCTGTGACGGGGGTAAAAATCTCAAAACCACAAAATTTGGACATATATAACCATTGTGCTCCAAACCCTCAATATGAGGAGGTAGACAAAAAGTGCTGTGAAAGGGAGTGCACTTACTGTCGTCCAATCCTTTTGTATTATTACTGCACAAGAATAATTAGTGCACATTTAAATGTTATAGTACCATGAGTATTATTGTACAAGATAGGTTATTGCAACTTGAGTAATGTTTTGTCATTAAACCTATATGCTCTACGAATAATATACTCAGCGTCATTTAAAAACGCACCGGTGAGGTATGTACTGTATTTGCAGCAAATTGAAGAATCGATTGATTTTTATTGCTTTTCCAGTGAGGCACAAGTGGAAATAAAGAAAAGTGTGTGGTATTGTAATCCTGACGCCCACCACGTGCACGCGCCAAGCACTTCAGTCATAACAAACATTGAGCTGTTTGTGATGTGTACAGTGACACTTGACTTGTTCTTTTTGGTGTCGTCAATAGCCTACATAAAGTCAACAACAAAAAAAAAAAAACGAAAAATGCTACTGCGTCAAGAAAATGGAATGGCTTGTGACAGAGGAGAGAAAAAGAGTCTTTGGCATGTTACGGGCAGGTCTTGCACAAGTGTTGTTGTTGCTGGCGAGTTCAGTGTTCCTGTGATGTTCAGTGCAGTGATGGCTCTGGGGTAGAGGCTGTTTTTAAAACAGGATGTGCGGGACCGTAGAGCTCTGAAACGCCTTCCAGATGGCTGCAGTGTAAAGAGATGGCTCAAAAGAAACAAAATGTAGATTTCGGAGTGGCTAGTCCTGGGTACGAGTCGCCATGGAGCTTGCTGGAGTGACGGCTTGTATTTACAATTGCTCAATGAAATTCAAGTCAGGACTTGACAAGCCACTCCGAAATCTATATTTTGCTTCTTGAGAGCCATCAGAGGTAGACTTGCCCAAGAGCTGCTTCTTGCATAACCCAACGGCGTTTGACCTTTGGGTCACAAACTGAGGGGGGGGGCTTCACTGGGGGGGGCCAAAAATCCCTGGTGATGCTCTTGAGGACAACACAGCTCTCGATCCAAAGTGCTTTTTTGAAAAAGGTTCGTAGTGTGGATTTGTACCTGGCGAAAAATAGCGAAAAAAGACTGCTATTTATAATAATGTTTCTTGAAGTTGATATTTATTTTAGATTGGTTCATAATAATAAGCAATAGGGAAATGAAACTATTTTTACAACAATGATGGCCAACACTGCTGCCATTTTCTTGCAGGAGTCACTTTAAAAACCACTTTTTTATGTTTCCACTAATTTTTTTCCACCTTAAAATGATTGCAAGACTTTTTCAGTTCACCTGAAATATTCATTATCTTGGCTTTTAATTCAAATACAAACAGATTGGTGGGTTGTAAGACTTAAAAAAAAAAAAAAAAAATCACAAAACGGCATAAATACTCTTGTATAATGGTACTTAATGGCATATTTCAGCTGGTCTAGTAGTATTCTGATGCCAATCCTATTGGACTATGAAACACTTAATCAGTTGCAGACATAATTTTGTATCCTACAGGTTTACTAAGATGCCTGTATAGTCTTCAGACAGCTGATTAACAGACAGAACACAGAGCTACAGCCTGGCACACAGGTGCTTTGACTGAAAGTGCCACCGCAGAGATGCAGGGCGGGACAGTGGAAGATTTGGCCAATGCGATGAGTTGCTCTCAAAAATCCTCTGGGCACAACCCAATCACTTCAAAGCTGATCAGAATGTGACCAACTGGAGTCCTGACATTGGCCAATCACAGTGCATCTGATAAGCTGGATGTAATTATTTTCCACAAAAAAGCCAAAAGGTGCGAGTATCACATGAATGCTCACTCTTTTCCTTTCTTCTCCTTTAACTCAATCTCCATTTCCTGTTTGACCTTCTTCACTTCCTCTTCATCATCTTCCATCTCTCTACCATCATGATGGAAATTTTGGCTGGAACTTAACTGCCCAAACAGGGAAAATTCTGAAGACAAAGGGGCGGGAACAATGCGCATGGCACATTAACGGGACTAGGAATGAGAGCTTGGCAGCTGTGCCGGCACATGCAGTCCAACTCTGGCCAGTAGGAGACGGCTACGATGTGACTGACAGGAACATCGTCCGATAAGCTGCCAGGGCCGAAAGTACATTTTGACAAAAGCAAAAAAAATGGCGGTTATGCATCGGGAGCACAGTTACGAGCTGGAGTTACTTTTCAGTCACAGAGGCGGGAAACGATGGGATAGGTCAGAGTGATTGGCACATGCAATGCCCAATGGGGTTAGGAGTCAGGGAAAAAAACCCGATGTGTGTTGGGGAAACGTTGCGCGTCAAAGTCTGGGTCCTCTCTTAGTCTCTTCCTCACGTCATTCTGCACCTGAGCGAGAGAGAGAGACAGAGGGGGACGGAGGGAGAGAGAGAAAGAGAGAGAGTGAGAGTGTGTTATCCGTGTTATACTGTGTTATCTGTTACCTGCTCAATGTTACTGGTTTGTATGGGTCAGTGGTGTGACTTGTGCTGTGTTATCTGTGCTACCTGCTCAGTATAGGCCTCCTGCAGCTCTGGTCTCTCTAGCTCCTCCTGCAGGCTGTCGGGGGTAGTGACAGGGCGAACCCCAGCAGAGCGTGCTGCCCGGCTAACAGCCTCAGACAGAGAAAGAGTCGGGCCTTCCCCCTGTACCATCTGAGAGAGAGAGAGAGAGAGGGGAGGGAGAGAGAAATTATAAGAATTCGAGAGAGGAGGGAGTGAAGGGAGAAAGGGGAAAGAAAGAGTGCAAGAGGGAGGCGAGTGAGGAAGAGAGGGAGAGAGTGAGAGAGAAGGGAGAGATAGATAGACGAGGAAGGGGAGGGAATAGAGAAAAACGGGGAGAGAGAGGGAGAGTGAGTTGTTAAAGATGCTGCTGAGGTCCACACCATTGAGGAGAAGCACGTGTTGGGTCACAATGATCTACGTGAAAAGTGTCTGTTAGCGAGGCCAGCGGGTGGCGCTCTCGGTTAAGGCACTGCTTTGCGGAGCAATAGTGACCGCCACGGGCCGGGTTTGAATCTGAGCTGTGCCAGAGCCGGAACTGGCCAATAGCCTTTTCGGAGCAGCACATACGTAACTGGCTTCTCGCTGCTGGGATACGGAGGGATACCGCTGGTTTGTGCTAGCATTAGCATTAGCATTGTTCGTTGCTTATGAATGTCCTGCTGGCCAGCCAGACACTCGTCAGTAAGATTCTAAGCTCGCTAATGCTCCGGTATCCTCCGCCCTCGTTCCGAACTAGCGAAGTTTCTAGCTACAAGTATAAAGAAGCAGGAACGACAGGCACATGCTTCGGAGGAGAGCCGTGAACTGCCTCGCTCTCCCGAGATGGCACGACGAGTCACATACGAGCCTGCTTGAGTACGTGGTTTGCTGATTGGACATTTCAAATTCAGGTGGGATTGGAGATGCCAAATATTTTAATTAATTAACTTTCTAAGTGTTTGAGCATGGTTACGGTTACGGCATTGTTTGAGCATTATCTAAAAAGCATGAGGCATATGGTAGATGTGCGAGGTCGGAATGGTTTTTACAATACATCAGGACAGCTATTTGAGCACTGGTTGCTGTCAGTAATGTTTATATAAAAATGTTCAGGAAACATGCATATGGAAGCACTCTTTGAGAGTGGGCATGTATGGTACACATTTGGCAGGCATGTACGGTACATGTGTATGATGTAACTGTTTCATAACACTGATAACATTATAAGAGCATTGTGCAAGTCCAGGTAGAGCGCTGGAGTGGCCTGGCAAGGTGTTCAGACAAGTGTGTATTGCGCATGTTAGGTGTGTTAGTTCGGTAATGGTAGTGTAATGTGTTAGTGAGCTGGAAAAGTATTGTAAGAGGGGCAGCAATGTTATTTCAGCGTTGTGAGAGCGTTATCAGAGCAGTGCCGATGCCTCACCTTCCTGCGCTTGGCGGGCATGCCCTGCAGATAGGCGTCAGAGAGCGGGGGCTGGGCCTTCATCTTCCTCTGGTACTGCAGGTCCTGAGAGATGATCGGCACCCACTCCTGTTACAGAAACACACACACACACACACACACGCATGCAACACAGGGTTACTCTGGGCACACACAGACTTTGGTTCATAAGGCCATATAAAAAAATTATTTGGTTAGCATCCCTGCCTGTCCCAGAAACAGCCTCCCTCCTCCAATATTTTTCACTTTTTATTTCAAAAAAATATGTTGAAATCACGCCAAAAGAGTGAGGAAAAAAAAAGCTCAGAATCCCTGTCTATGCAGGAGACAATTCGCTCGGCTACCGGTTGCGCGCAGAGATTATATATGTGACAATTAAATAAGAAATTGAAAAAAAAACAAAAACTTTCCCCTCGCCCCTCTAAATTAAAATTTCAGAGATTAATTTTAAACAACTAATTTTATTATATGGGCTAATATGCATCTTCACGTGATTACCATTACATTGGATTTTCAGCATATAAAACTACACTATATTTAACGCAGTTAATCAAAAAAAGGCAAAGACTGAAGATGTGAACAAAAATAAGGTGAAAGAGACAAAGTGATGGCTACTGAGAGACTGTGTGATAAATTGTGGCATAACCCGTCCGATTCTAATATACTGGAATGTTTCATTACTGTTCACAGAGGATGTTTGCTTTGAGAAAAAACGCTCCATTTGCAGTGTAAATAAAGATGAACTTCAGAGGCACTGAGTGGATGGAGAGAGTGTGAGTGAGACCATGAAAATGGGGAGAGAGAGAGAGAGAGAGAGAGCGCGAAAGACAGAAATAAAAATAAATGCTCACAGGAGGAAGAGCTGCAGCCCATGGCTCCGCCTCTCCCCCAGGCTCCTCCCTCCCTCCCGCTGCCATGGCGACGGCGCCCCTGGTCTCCCTCGCTGGTGCGGCTGCATCCCCGGTCGCCCCCTGCTCCCCCGTCTCCCGGGACGACGCCATGGCCTCCTCTGCTGTGGTGGCCGGAGCAGGAGAGAGTGTCTCCTCCATCTGTCCGAAGTGCAGTAAAGCGTTTTCAGGTGTAGTAAAGTGTCACCAAAGAGGGGAAAATGACATCCATCCACAATGTCTTGGAAAAGAATGGGACTTCTTCCAAACCTGACCGCATAGGTTCGAAAAGTGTGAAGACAAAACAAAGACTAACTAGAAAGTCAACATTTGCGAGCAAATGCAGGATATTTCACCCCCATCCCGCACCCGAGCGGAAATGGACTCTTCTAAAATTGCCCCCATGCAAAAGGACTATTACGAAATCACCCCGCATCTCTTGTAAAATAGACTTTTTTGTGAAAATAACGGACATGAAAGAAACATTAAATATAACATTTTTAATCAAAGCAAAATGTTAAGCCTTCAAATGGTAAGGTTATATCGAACTTTGTGTTACCATCTGATAACTGAAGCCTGAATTAGATTTTTTTTTTAGGAAAGGAAACAAAAAACTGAAAAAAAGAAAAGAAAACAAAACAATTAAAATCGCATAATTAAAATGATTTAAACCTTAGAAAATGGTGGAAAAATCTTTCTCATTCGGACTCAAACTATTGTTATGTATGAGTATTTTATATACAGCATTGTATATCATTTGTAAATGGAGATTTGTAACATGCTGTTTTTGCTGCCTTGCTGGTCAGCTATTTATTTTGTTCTTCAGCACCCTCTGGTGGTGTGTTTGTAGCAAAACATGATCTGATGTAATCTCACTTCTTTGTAATGGACTAGTGCTTTCTAGAAGCTTCTGGCATCTTCCTGCCTGGAGGGGGCGGGATTACCCAGGAATCCTGTAGATCTTTCCAGAATGTTGCTAGTCTATATAAATGCTGTGAATTTGGTCACCAGGAGCAGAGTTTTTGTTTTGGCAATAGAGTTACATAGTGGCACTAGAGTGTTATTAGAGGATTGAACAGTGGATTTTTTGTAGAAGTTTTTTTTTATTCAGTGAAGAATAAATTTGTTTAAGTTGTCATTGCTGGTCTTCTTTGTTGTGATTTTCAAGTCATAACACTATAAGGGGTTCATTTTAATGACATAGTGTGCTTCGCAATGAATTGAGCTAGATTTCTTTTCAACTGTATGAGTCGCCAAAACCTTAGTCCAATTATGGTACGCTTTAAAAAGAAAAAAACTGATATTGTAGAATTTAATTCAGCTGCAAGTGAATTATTTTGAATTCATTAACACAGCGGTGATTGTAGGCATGATCTGCCGTGGAATGTGACATGCAGTAACAAGATGACATTCCAATGCCAGCCATACTGACTGCTAATCATGCAATGTGTGAGCTTTTAGCGAAAGGAAGCAAAAAGTACTAGCCATCTCCATGCCAAATTTTAGGTCATTTGGCCTGACCATAATGGGCTGGGAGGCAAAAATATACATTTTTGGTTATTGTTACCCAAAAAAAGCTTATTTAAATCATTTCTAAGGGCAGCATCCAAAAAATTTAAAAAGGTCTGGGTGTATGTTGCTAAGCTACCCTGTTCCAAATTTCAGGTCATATTGGCCTTAAAATGAAAGTGTAAGCGCCCATTTGATCAAAAAAGCCAAGAGAAGAACAAGAAAATGAAGCTAAAACAGTATATTTCTCTCCCCCTATAGGGTAGTGAAATATAATAAGTATTTACATCTGTCTCATGTAAACTGAGGGGGCATGGAATGCACTTTTGTGCAGCATCATCACTGTCTAAATGTTTACAGACTGCACTGTCCAGTCTGACCACTTGAAATGCATAAATTCAGACCATCAGAAGGGAGCCCTTTATCACCAGAGTTAAATGAGAATTCAATTTAGTGATTTGGAGGGGTGTGATAGGATGACACACACTAGTGGGTGGGGCTTTAGTGCTCACCTCTACATTCTGCACCTCTGCTTGTGGCCCAACCTCTGACTCCGCCGTCTCAGTGGACTGGTTCTGTGACATCACAAGGACAAACCAATTGAGTTGAAAAAAGTGCGACCCAAGAACGTGTGTGTGCGTGCACAAGCGCGTGTGTTAGTAAGTGCGTGCGCATGCACTTGTGCTTGTGTTTCCACGCGTGTGTGGGTACTTGTGTCTATGTTTGTGTATATATATGTGTGTGTACTACTATGTCAGGGGCAAATAATACCTCCGTGTGGATAATGTTGTCTTGACAAGCTCTACCTGTGTGTGGAAGATGCAGTGCTGCATCTGGTGTATGTAATACCTGTGTGTGGATGATGTGATGCTGTATCTGGTGTATATAATACCTGTATGTGGATGATGAAGTGCTGTATCTGGTGTATATAATACCTGTGTGTGGATGATGTAGTGCTGTATCTTGTGTATGTAATACCTCCATATGGATGGTATACTGCTGTATCTGGTGTATGTAATACCTGCGTATGAATGATGTAATGCTGGATCAGGTGTATGTAATACCTGTGTGTGGATGATGAAGTGCTGTGTCTGGTGTATGTAAAACCTGTGTGTGGATGATGTAATGCTGTATCTGGTGTATATAATACCAGTATGTGGATGATCTAGTGCTGTGTCAGGTGTATGTAATACCTGTGCGTGGATGATGGAATGCTGTATCTGGTGTATGTAATACCTGCGTATGGATGATGTAATGCTGTATCTGGTGTATATAATACCTGTGTGTGGATGATGTAGTGCTGTGTCTGGTGTATGTAATACCTGTGTGTGGATGATGTAGTGCTGCATCTGGTGTATGTAATACATGCATATGAATGATGTAATGCTGTATCTGGTGTATGTAATACCTGCGTGTGGATGATGTAATGCTGTGTCTGGTGTATGTAATACCTTTGTGTGGATGATGTAGTGCTGTATCTAGTGTATGTAATACCTGTGTATGGATGATGTAGTGCTGTATCAGGTGGATGTAATGCCTGTGTGTGGATGATGTAATGTTGTATAGGCCTGTGTGTGGATGATGTAGTGTTGTATCTCTGGGTATGGAATAATGTGTGTGTGGATGATGTAGTGCTGTATCTGGTGTATGCAATACCTGCGTGTGGATGATGTAGTGCTGTATCTGGGGTATGTAATAACTGTGTGTGGATGATGTAGTGCTGTATCTGGTGTATGTAA